>VYZT01064658.1:10591-55232 GCA_013400735.1 Pomatostomus ruficeps
TCGGCCGGAGCCCGGGCCGGAGCGCGGCGGGCTCGGGCCGTGCGGACACATGGCCCTGCTCGGTGATCACCGCGGCAAGGTCGCTCCTCGCCGTGCTGCACCCCACTGTGCGCGGCAGGTCGGTCCTGCCCGGCCCCCGGGTGCCCCGTGTGTCGCAGACGCTCCGGGACCCGGCTTGAAAGGAGCTGGCGTTGTTGTCACCCGTAGGAAGGGCCGGCGTGCGGTCCGGGGCACCTGCAGTTAGCTCCAGCGAGGCAGTTGCACATCAGGAAGCGCAGGTAGCACGGCAGCTCTCGCTGTGAGAAGCGGTGCTCACCAGCTGCCCGTGCAGTGCGCTGGGTGCAGCCCAGTGAGCACCGATGGGCGCTAGGCCGTGCTCGTGTGTGCATCCAGAGCCAAGGAGGGCATATGCAGTGCCACTTGTGAGCTGAGCTGTGTTGTCTCTAGCACCTGATGTGTCTCCTGAAGCGGGCTTCTGGAGAGCTTGCTTGTCACAACATATGCTACCACATATGCCCCAGCGTTTGTGGGTAGCTGAGTGGTTTTGTTCTGCTACAGCAGCTTGAAAAAGCTGTGAAGCCACAAGAGTCCCACAAGAAGGGGAGCGTGACCCACTCCCTTATCTTTTATCACTCCCCTTGCAGGGCAGTGTGTGTTATGAGCAAGATAATTTGCTATGAGGAACAGAGTCCAGGCAGACTGGCTTTCTCCTGCTGAGACCAGCCTGAGGAGTCTTGTCTAGACTATGTTCCTCCTTCTAGATTTTGGTAGCTTGGACTCCACTGACTGGGGTTTATTTATGTTTTGCCTTGCTTTAATTTTGGCCCTAGTTCCAAAACCTATGTAGCTTTTGCTGTAGGTTGCTACCTGTGGAAGAAGTTCCTTCTTAAATTTGTGCAGATTGTCAGATTACTACCACCTAAACTGAGTAGCTTTCTATCAATTTGCATGTTGGTAGCCTAGAAGAAGCGAATCAGTCATGCCTATTTCCTTGTAGGAATAAAGAAACGGGATGATTTTGACCTGATTATAAGTGAAGTCTTGTAATTGCTTAATCATTGTCAGGTGGGAAAAGGATTAGCTCTGGGTTTGAATCTGGAGTCCAATGTGACATAAATGTTAAGCTTATTGCTGACAAAATTATGCATGTTTGTGTGTCTGTTTTAGCTATGTTTAAAGTCTGCCACAGAGCACTGAAGTTATGTGAGAATCTGGAAGCCACTTCTCTGAAAGTGCCTGGGAAGAGGAGGGAGAGAGTATTGGTTCAGAAACATGTGGCTATTTAAACCTGAAGGTAGCAGCAGTCATAATCTGTATCAGGTAATGCTTAAGTACCCCTTTAGGTGTGTCATGTGGGAAGAGCCTGTTATTTAGATTAGTTTTAATTTAAGTTCTGCTGCATGCAGATATACAATGTGTTTAGATTGTGGGAATTCTTAAAATTCAGTTGTAGTTTGTCAAAGAGGCACGATGTTCTGAAAATCCAGATCTTGATATTGCTTTTAAACAAGATGCTGACTAGTCAAAATACTGTCCTGGGAAAACTATTAGGATGGAGGTAAAAATCCTTAGAACTGGCTGCAGAAGCAGCATAACGAGTAGTAAAAGATATGTATTTCCTGGTTCTGTGGTGAGGCTTTCTTGCAACAGATGTTAATGACTGTATTCTTCCTGTGCAGTACTCTTAAAACTGTTTGCAAAGTATTGAGATGCATCTTGAATATTACTATTTAAATGTTACAGCCTCATTTTAATACTTTTAAGTCGAATTTTAGGTAAATGCAAGTTTGTTTTGCTTAAATGGTTGGTAAGCCTTGTCTGAGGGACTTGCTTTTGGAGTAAGCTCATGTACCAAGTTTGGTCTGTAGACTGCTGTGGCCTGGGAAAGCTTGAAGCCACTCCAGGATGAAGGAAAATAAGGATGAAATACAGTGAGAATGAAATGTGGCATTAACCCCTTCCCTCCCTCGATCACTGATAAACTAAGCACTTCTTTGAATTCTGTGATTTGCTTTCTGCTAAGCTTTTTGCTTGTAAAGTAGGGAGAGGGTTTGATCCATAGAAAGAATCTTAGTTTGTTTTGTGGGGGAATGTTAGTCTGATACTTCTGTATCATGATGTTTACTTTTGGGAAGCTCTTAATTAGCTTAGCCTGTCACATGTTGCATTGTGTAGCAGTAAAGCACCAGTGGAGGTTAAAATAATTTATTTTGCTAGTTAGAGCTTATCTGCTCTATTGTTTTCCAGCCTTCCTTACCCTTGCACTGGTGCCCAAATGAATGAAAATATTTGGTTTAAGTAAACCTCTGTGTATATGTAAACTCCATAAGAATTTCCCCCCCAAAGAAGGGGAGTGAAGTACCAAAGTGCTGAAACCTGTGAGAGCCTGAGGAGGAGGTGACCTTAGATACAGCTCACTAGTATTTGAAGGAAGCATTCTTGTTTGAGAAGCTGTTTTGGAACTTTGTATTTTCTGTTAATGTTCTCCCTCTAAATGTCCCTTGTAACTGTTGATGGTTCACTGAACAGCGCTTGCAAATTTGTTCTAGGGCTTGCTTTGAGTAGCTCAGGACTGCCTGTTCGAGAATGTAATGCAGCTTCACTAGTGGTAAGCCAAAGAATAAAACTTCTTTGTGGCCACTCTGGTGGATTTCTCAGCCTGTGAGAGTTGGGAGTCTAGTGTCTACCCTGTTGTGAAAAGAGAATGCAGCTTGTTCCTGATACTTGGCTAATGACAAGCAAGATGTGGAAGTAACTGGATAGAACTGGGAAGCTTGGCAGTTGAAGGAGGATCCATGTCTATTGAAATGTGCTTCCTCTGGAGGAAAAGAACAAGTGACTGGGAAGAGCCCTTAAGTCTGGAACAAGTAAAGATCTGTCCACATCAAATGATGGTGTAAATGCACTGTTAAAATATAAAGGGTGAGCCTTCTTACAACTTCTCACAAGTGAGCTCAGTTCTGGAGTTTGAGGTGGGGCTCATGAGAAGCATTGCTTTTTTTTTTTTTATTAAGAGCTTGCGGTTTGCTAGAATGATACATTTCGGATCAAGTTTGTATGTGTATTTGTCTGCTGCTCTGAGATAAAAATCTTTTAGTTGAGTAATGAGTTGCTTCTCATTTACTTGTTATTTTGAGCACTTCAGCAAATACCAAGTTACTGGTTTACTAAGCCTCACTTGTTCCTGTTGTAGAGTTCCTGCGAGCTAAGGTGATGTTGTCGTGTGAAACTTGACAATATTGGTAAAGTAAAATTAAGTGAATTTAGGCTTCTTGCCATGCTAATGAATCTGGTGTTGAAGGTTTTGGAGAACAAGGCATTGTGCCTCCTTGAAGCTGGACTTGTGTGGAGAGGACGCTGAGGTACTTAGTGTTAATATCCCAGGGTAACAGCCTAACTTGCTCTCCTGGAGACATCTCAGGTTACTGAACTAGGCTAATAATTTTTCCTGACTTTGGTAGCTGTTTTTACTTTGTTCTGCTGGATTATTATTAAAATGCCCTGATGAAAACAGAATGTTATGGCACTCAGCATTGGCTATGTAGTGTTTGTATACACAATCCCTCGTTCTGTTATGAAAGGCATTTTCTTTGCATTATGTTTCATTAAGTCTTTAGTTGGGGTGTAGCAGGATGTCCCAAAGATGATGTGCCTAAGGTTTGAGTAAATAGTTGTACAAGTTGAATGTGGACATAAGGTAACTGCCAAGTAACAATGCAGATCCAATGACATCATTCACTTTCATGGCTGTTTGTCTAAATTTCTAAGTACTTCTTAAAAGGAACCAAGACCTGCAAGCTCTGGAAAAGGTCCCTCACTTTTCCATTTCTAAAGGAAAACACCGACAATGACAAAATGAACTATCAGAATTTATTCCTATTCACTGTTTTCAGTACTAAAGGTAATTAGGCTTCATTTCAGTGTTTTAGAGAAAACAGTGACATGCTTAGAGTCCATGTTTTTCACTTGAGCTGTCCTTTGTACAATAGTTATATCATTAGAATTATCACTCTGCTTTTGATCTAGAAAGGATTTGTCTGTTGTAAGATTATGATTATGGGGTTTTTTTGAACTGTAACATAATGCTTATTAGATTTTGATCCAGCTAGCTTCTGTTCTTCCAGCAATTTGAGCTATTTCTGTGTTTACAGGCATGAAGCCATACACTGAAGGGATTCCATTTAAACCTTTTATATAACATTAGTACTTGAGTATTGCTTTACTGCTCAGCATGATAGAATGTAGTAAACTTCATAGTCAATATAGCTTATGATAGTTTTTAATGAGGGTTCTGTTAAGCACTAATCATTTCTGGTAATGTATATAAGGCTTTGTGCATTTTCTGTTTTCTCAGTAAATCTAAAGCTGTCCAAGGTGCAACTAGAAAAGTAAGTCTGTGTTGCCCCCAAGTTAAATGAGGTTGAAGCTGGATGTTGTGTTCTGCCAACAAACTCTTAATGGAGATTTCTAATGTGTTCCTAGAATTACAGCAATGCATTAGCCAGTATTTTCAGATGCATTTAACTTTTGGGGTGGAAAGAAATTGACTTAATCTCAAAAATGCCTGAGCTTTGGGGAAGCTTTAATGTACTCTCTTGAATTTGTAGATGAAATTCCTTTGGATTGGTTTTGTTTTTCTTTTATTATTTTTCTTTTTTTTTTTTTTGATGAATTTAAATTGTTTCCACTTCTGTCTCTCTGGAGAATGCTGTGGGAAGGTGATGGAGGGCCAAGTGACCATAGTAACTAAACTGTTTTAGGTAGTAAGTATTCCACCTGTTGCTTTTCATACCCGCATTTTAATCAGATACAATAGCTATCCCCTGATGAGACATAGAACAGCTGCAGGGGTAAGGGAGAGAGAAAAAGGAAGGAAATGGAGAGTTGTGATTCTCAAAACAATACTAATGTGGCCAGTGGGGGTTGTTTCCTGCTGTGTAGGAACATGCGTGCAGGGAGCAGTTCAGAGTTCCCATCTGCTCTGCTCAAAGAGGGTGACAAATACCCATGAGAACTACAAGTTTTACCTTCCTTTTTGGGGTAGAGCATGTCAATGGCACCTTAGGTGCATTACAGTAACTGCAATGCCAGAATTCAATGTTTGAGGGCAGTTTCTTTTCACTCCTGGCTGGAGCTCCAAGTGTGATTTAACCCTGTCAGTAGTTTTGTAGTAAAACATTGTGGCTGCAACTGAGTGTTTAAAACTGCTTATTTGTGGTGTGTAACTCATGAACCAGGAACTGAAGATTATAATTTTAAGCTCTTCCTGTGATGGTCCATCAATAATGATTCTTAAAGTACTTCAGTTGCTCATGTTTTTTTCAGGTGCAGGCAGTGATTTAAGAGGTCAGACAGACAGCAGGCTTCATGAGGTGAGGATTTCTGTGGGAGCTTCTTCTCACATAAATCTCTTCCACTTGTTTTGCCAGGGAATGAAGTGTTACTTTAAATTTCTTTCTGGACAAAGCTTATCACTTGGGGGGGGTTTTGGTGGTGAGGTATAGGTTTTTAGATGAGGATTCATGTGTTCACTTCCCCTCCTGTTATGAGAAGAAGTCTTTGGACTTGAAGATTTGTTAGGCTGAAAGACTGGCAGTAAAGCTGTTGGAGACATTTCTGCACTGCAGTTTTAGCATTGCAGTCTCATGCTTGGTTGCCTTCTTGTGTCAATGTGCTTTTTTCCCTGACACAGTACATGGTGTGCTAACAGCTTCTCCATCACTGCCTTGGAGAGCATCGCAGCAGTCTCATTTTCTGCTGCTTGGCCAGATGCATGAATTCACCAAACTAAAGGCAGATGAAGCTGCCTCTGAGACAACTACATTAATGAAAGCTTGATTTGGAAAGTGTCTCAAGAGACCATGTAATCCACCCTCTCAGCTTCACTATGTCCACTATCGCGTCTAGTAGAGGTTTGTCTGACACACTCCTGGAGATCTACAACATGAGACTTGCCAAGAAATCTAAACCATGTGTTTATCTTCCCTTTTGAAAGGTGTTCCTGATCTGTAACCTGAGCCTGTTTGCTTCAGTAAAGGCCTACTTAGATGTGGGAAAAATGCCCTTCACTGAAAGCTTGATCCACCTGTGGGGAAAAAAATCCTTACCTGCTTCATGCAGTTTCATGATTATAAACATCAGTTCCTTCCATGGATTGGATTCTGCTTACAGGGCCCCTTTGCCTGTCTTAACTCAGGCTCTTCTCCTGTGATGAGGACAGGAGCATTCACAATCATCGAAAAAAAGTGTATGGGACTCTCTCAAGTTGTGCTGTGGCAAACTGTTTTTCAGGTTGCACATGTGTGTACATACAGCCCTGCTTGGTGCTTGACTTACACTAAATTATATTTAGTTATATACGCTAATTTGTCACTGAGTCATGTTTGGACTGCAAGCTGCAGTCATTAAGATTAACTTGGAATTGTGGCCTAGCCAGATGTTTAGCAGGCAGGATTTTTTGTAGCTAACTAATCCTGCTTATGAAGGTGTGTCTCAGCTGGGCAGTTGTGTGGATCAGCAATGGGATACCTGTGTTCCTGCAGCAGACGTGCACAGGGCTGTGCTGCCTCTTCTCTTTCCCTCAGCACTGGCTGAGAAAGCAACAGCTTGAACTTGGATTGCAGCTGCCTGCCAAGAAATCTTTATAGTAATCATGTGGTGGAATTACTGGTGATCATCCTGTTTACCCAGACACTGTGGTAGGACAGATCATGGATTATAGAATTGGTTGGTCTGAGTTGGAACAGACCTTAAAGCTCATCTCATTCCACCCCCCTGCCATGGGCAGGGATAGCTTCCATGAGACCAAGTTGCTCCAGGCCCTGTCCAACATGGCCTTGGGCACTGCCAGGGATCCAGGGGCAGCCACAGCTGCTCTGGGCACCCTATGCCAGGGCCTCCCCACCCTCACAGGGAGCAATTTTTCCCTTACATTTCATCCAAATCCACCCTCTTCTAGTTGGAAGCTGTTTACCCTTGTCCTGTCATTCCAGGTCCTCGTCCAAAGTCTCTCTCCAGCCTGTTTAGGTACTGGAAAGTGCAGTAGCCTTCTCTTCCCCTCCAGCTCTGCCTGTCTTCAGAGCAGAGGGGCTCCAGCCCTTGGAGCACCTTTGTCCTTCTCTGAACTTGCTGCAGCAGCTCCATGTCCTTGTGCTGGGACCCCAGGCCTGGAGGCAGCTCTGCAGGAGGGGTCTCACCTGAGCAGGGCAGAGGGACAGATTCCCCTCCCTGGACCTGCTGCCCATGCAGGGTGATGAGCCCAGGGCATGGCTGGCTTTCAAAGCTTCGGATGCAGGTTGCTGGCTCGTGTTGAGCTTGGAATTAGGTGGACTTTTTCTAGGTGTGCAGTCTTTACTCAGCTTGGTTGGTGTTCTTAAGGTGTCAGTATGCAAACATTTTCTTCCCCGCTGTGTTAGCAAACTGCATAGCTGTGCTGATATGGGAGCACTGAAAGAGTGATCTTTCATAGAAGCTCTTGGTCTTAGCGTACGCTTTGAAAGCGGGTGGACCATTTTGTCCGGAACTGCAGAGGAAAACTGCTCAAGGCACTTACCTGCCGTTGCCAGACTTCAGTGGTTCAGGCTGGGGTTGTCCAAGCTGTAAGTAACTGGTGATAACTTTATAGTGGAAATGGCTTGTGGCTTTAACTGGTTGTGTTTGTTTAGCTCTCTAAGGGAGCTCTGCCTGTGCCTGATTAGAAGGAGGGAGCAGAGCCCAGCTCAGTTACGGGGCTGTAGCTCAGTTGACAGCATGGCTGAAACTCAAAGGCTATCTGGAATCCATGGCAATTGGGTGTATGTTTTTCCATTCCCTTGAACTGCTGTACAGTGAGCTCACACTGAGCGAATAATGTGCTAGGAATACTTCTGCATTGGAGGAAACGGGGGTACTGATTGTGTAAGGGTGGTGTGCTCAAACTAAAGTCTCTGGCTGTGCTCACCCTTTCTTACTATATACAACTGAAATTGCATGAGGAAATCATGCAGCTTCTGTTTATCACTAAGGGAAGCTGCATGTGGAGAAAGATAGAGCAAGCATGTTGTTTAAGCATTTGTATGCCTGATAATCTCAATTCTTGTTAAAAAATAAATCTGAAGTTATTCCAGGAGGGACCTGTTAGGGTTTTTCCTGCCCTGGTGTCTAGGATGTGTCATAGAGAATTGGAATTGAGGAAAAAAGCACTTTGAGGGTCTGGTTCCTTAGGGATCATCTTTTCCAGGGCACTGTGACACCTAGTGACAGCATTTCTAACGTTTACAGGTTGGATTTTCACTCTCCAGTCTCTCCTTAGCTCTCTGTTTAGCCAAATGTTACTTACCAGCCTGACCTCAAATCACTGAGACTCTTTTCATGGCAGTGAGAGAACCACGAATAATGATAAATTTCACGGTAGCTTTTTAATTATGACGTGGATATTCATATCTGTGTGGTGTACCTCTCTAACTTTCCCTGGAAAGTTGAGGATTGCCTTACACGAGGGTTTCTGTTACACTGTCTGGGTGTCTCATTGATGTGTGTCAGTAATCCTTATACAGGTGAGTTTTAAGACTTACATGAGCACAGTATAAGAGCATCAATGTCCTGTGGTGCAGTGGAATTTGCTGTAGAAAAGCTGTTAATTTGTCGCTTGGTTTTAGACCTCAGCAGCAGAAGGTAGTTTGTATATCAAAGTGGGAATAATTTTGATCTTATTTTCTCTCCAATTCACTGTTAGACTCCAACACCTGGAAGGCCTAAGGAGACATTGGGGATAACTGTGTGATTGGAAATGTGTAATCATGAAAAATACTCCATCTGAATCACTTCTAAGTAACTGTAGTTAATAAAGCAATGCCATTGGCTGCTTACATCAACACCTGAAACTGCTTTTTCCTTGTGGACACGGAGAATCAAACTGCCCTCTAGGTATTCCCAAATATTATATTTAAACAGATGCCATGTATGATACATCAGCCATTCTCTATATGTATTTTAGAAAATCTCCTTGGAATATCTGAAGTCCATATGGCTATGTATGATGAAGATATCTTGAAAAATCCCTTTTATTTGGCCATTCAGAAGCGACGTCCTGATCTATGCAGCAAGGTTGCAGAACTCCATGGTATTGTAAGTATGAAAAAGTGTATTTAAAAGCTGCTTAGTACATACTAGCTATTTGAATTTAAATCATGTGTCTGCTATGAAATGTAAAGATTAGTTCAAGCCTACAAAACTTGGAAATGAAGCAGATCAAGTTTAAGTTGCATGTTATTTAGTAATACGGACTTCTTGATACATTAAAGGTAATAACAAGTTAAAGTTGGTGTTGTTTCTAAACTCCATGGGAAACTTACATTCTTTTCAGTGAACTGAAGTTACGTATTCTCTCACAAGCTTATAACTTAAATGGGGTTGACCTTTTGAAATGCCCGGTGGACAAACAGTTACTCATTTGACAGCATTTTACATAGCAAAATAAAGCTATTAAACTGACCTGGAATAAAAACTCCAGTCCTTAATATTTACTAATCAGGCTGTTTTGCAATTAATCTTCATTCAAAATTAAGTGTGTAGAGACTCTATTAAATATGGAGGTTATTGTTACTTGATGATAAAATTTGTTGCTTTCTAATTAAGAGTTTGTCTGTTGGTGTAAACTCAAAATGTTTATCTTGGAATTTTTTCTTTCTGATGGATTTTCATTTTAGTTTGAGAATACACGTCACTTTATTAGCTGCTTAATTTTAAGTCATTTGTTGTCATTTTAAGTCATTTGTGACTGGTGCTAAGTAACTAAAGATTTAATTTTCTTCGCTTAGTATTGTTTGCTTCAGTTGCATCTGTCAGCCTTTTTCAGATAAATTACTAAATGAAATTTCTGAGTTCATTATCGCACTGTGTCTAGTGATAACCTTTCTTTTTTACTTAAATAAAAGCACCTATAGTTCCAATATGTTTACTAGTAAATATTTATAAGCCTGATTTAATTGCTTGCCTCTAAAGGACAAAAGCTCTTGATGTATAGCTGGCAATACATAGCATTTCTCTCCAAAACATGATTTAACTTTTTTAGGTGCTAGTTCCATGCAAAGGAAGCCTTTCAAGCAACAGTCTTTCTACCTGCCAGTTTGAATCTTATGTTCTGAAGCCGCTGGAAGAAAATTTTCAAACCTTAAATGGAAAGGTATTTCTGTTTTGATATCTGAATGTAGCTTGGGGACACTGCAGTGAGTGATTCGCTGCTGCTGCTGACTGACTCTGTGAGCTAATGGTTACAGAAGAGGCAACCAGGGCTGGCACTGCGTACGATTCCAGTTTTTTCATTTGCGATGAATGTTGTATGTTCTCAGTCTGAGAACTTGGACAAGCAGCTTGCGCTATAGATAGTTTGCAGGCTGCCATCTAGATCTTCCTGTTCCAGATGTCCTCACTGGAGCTGCTGGAAAATAAAGCCAAGTGTGAGAATATGGACAGGGTGTGTGGTGTTTTTCTGAAGCTGGGCTTAAGTCCTGATCTTAAGTTGTTGGGTTTTTTAATTCCCTTTCTACTAAAAGTGCTCTAAAATCTGCAAATAAGACCTTGGTGATTGTCTGAAACCTCCTCTAGTAGTAGACTTGTAAAGGAAGTGGCTATAAGCAAGGTTCAGCCAGGCATTGCAGACTGAAGGAGCCTTTGTTTCAGTGTCCACACAGCATGAAAATGTGAAGTCTCTCCAATCTGGAGCTTTCTTGCCTTGCAAGTTTCTCTTCTCTCCCTTGGAAATGCAGCTATGCAATGCAAAAGCCAAGGAGTAACTTCTTTCTGGCAGAGTTTCACACTTAACCTGCTCTTTGTTCTGTTTCAGGAGATCTTCATCCAAGGAAACCTCATCATTCTAGGAGCCGGTTTTAATTATCATCTCTCAGTACCAGTTCTCTTTGAGGAAACATTTTACAATGAAAAAGAAGAAAGCTTTAGTATATTGTGCATAGCTCATCCGTTGGAAAAAACAGAAAGCTCAAGTATGTGTCGGTGTTAGCTTGCTGGCCACCTTTGCATAGTGAGCAAATTAGAGTTTGATGTGCTTAATAAATGCGTTCATTCTGCAAAGTGTTGGCTTGGTTAAAAGCCCCTGGCGTTTATTGGCTTCCTGGGCCATGTGTTGGTGTGCTGCTGCAGAGAAATCTCAAGTTGCTGCCAGGCAAAACTAATGCTGAGACTGGGGCATAAACCCTGCAGAATTAAGAATCATCTGTGGAATACTTAATCCAGCATGACTTTTCTTAGCAGTGCTTATTTTAGTGCTGACTGCTTAAAAAACAGATTTAATCTGAAATGGGACCATGTGTGTCTTGAGATGCAAGGTGGATGCACAAAAAACTGGAGAGGTAAATTCTTTCGTGATCCCTCTGTCAGAGGATAGAGGTTGTATGGCAGAGTTTGGTAGCAATGTCCTGCTGGTGGCTTAAGTCATTAAGTTGAATGTCTTAATTTTTGTCTTGTACTGAAAGTGCTCCCTAAGGCTGTAGCACTATTTTCAATACTACTGTCGGTGCTGTGAATGTAACAGCATGTCCTTGTGAACTTGTATAACTATCTATGGCTACTAATTAAGAACAGAAGCTCCTTAAGAAGCTTAGAAGCTTCAGCTTTCTCTGAAATAAAAACATTAGTCTTCCTAAATAAATAAGAATATTTGTAATGAGTGCAAAGGGAAGTAGTGCTAGGGCAGGGTGAAAGTAGTACAGTGAGGGAAGCAAGAAGGTTTTTCTGAAAAAACCCCAACCCAGCTGCCATTCATACAGCCTTAAATTCTCATAAGTATTAATCTATATCTCAAAAATTATTCTTGTGATACTCTTTACAGCCCTTACTTAATATAATTGTATTGCAGTCTTTCAGAAGTGAAGGAGTTTCTAATTTCAAAAGTAATTTGAAAAGAATTATTTAAGCCTCTTATTAGTTGGCTGCCTTTGACTGCAAATGAAAGATTTGCCTAGAAAAAAATTTTGGAAAGGCTGCATGAATTCTAAGTGAGGGATTCAGTTGTCTTATTCAGAAGAAAAGTGGATTTGGTTTAATGTTACATGAAGCAACTTTGCGCTCCTGTTCAGAGAAAGCATGTCTAAATAAAGAATAGGTTATGTAAAAATCCAAGATGGGATTTTTGCAGCTCACTTAAAGCACCCTGACTTCCTGCATGGGCACTTAGTCAACACTGTAATGTGCTTTTCTTCTGCATTCAGGCCTGACTTACACAACTCATAAGCTGAGTGCATATGATAATAAATTACCCCAGTGTAAAAAAACCATGTGAAATCTGTTTTAGCTATTTCAAATAAATACTTGACATAAAAAAGCAGGGGAACCTGCTCAAATGTGATGCATTAAATTCTTTTAATTAAAGGCGCAGTAAGCTGAATTAATGTTCAGTACACAAAAGCTGGCTGTATATGTAGGGACAAAATGTGTTTTGCCATGCTTTCCTATTAACTGTATGTGTTAATTCTTGGCTTTTATTTCAGGTGAACCTACAGCTTCAACAAACTCCTATTCTCTTAAAAATATTGAAGATGTTAGAGAGTTCTTGGGAAGGCACTGTGAGAGATTTGATAAATACATAGGATCTTTCTATAGAACGTTTAAAGAACACGAAAGGAAAAGCCTCCGCCACTACATAGTCAGTATCTTCCTTCCTGATGTCTAATTTGCTAAATATAATTCTCTTCGTTGCTTTGGTTATCTTTGCTTATTGAGCTTTTCTATGTCAGAAGAGCCTGGAGTTGTGAAAGGGGAGGAGGGAGAAGTGGTAATTCGCATTTAACACTTTCACTATCTTAACTGTTTCGTAAATGCAATTATTATTGCTAAATCTCTTACCATACTGTACACTTTTGAGACAGGGAAGACTTTCTTTACTTGTTTAGGCTTTTTTCCTTCAAGTTCCATTAACCTGAATCTGAAGGCTTTTCTCTTTTCTCTCTCCTAGGATTCTGTCAATGCACTTTACACCAAATGTCTGCAGCATCTTTTGAGAGATTCGCACTTGGTAAAGACTTACTCCCCTAAATACATAGTCCAGTGTTACTTAAGCAATAAATTATCTGACTTTGTCTTGCTGTTTATGGCTTTGCTTTTCTAGAAGATGCTTGCAAAGCAAGAAGAGCAGATGAATCTGATCAAACAAGCAGTTGAAGTAAGCATCTGAAATGAAGGAAAATAATTAGCCAAGCTATTTTTAATTTTTCCTTTCATGCCTAAAATACTGTTTTTTTTCTACAGATGTATATCCACCATGCTATTTATGATCTAATCTTCAAATATGTGGGGACAATTGAGGCAAGTGAGGTAAGTTTCTTTCATTGCCACATACTAGTTATAGTCATCTAAAGCATTTCAAAAACCTGTTGCCTTTCTATTGATTAGGATGCTGATTTTAATAAAATCACGAGGAGCCTTCAAGACCTGCAGCAAAAAGACATTGGAGTGAAGCCGGAGTTCAGGTGAGACAGATGACTGTGGATTCTATGAAGAGTCACTGAGATCCTGTCTTAAACAGGATCATGCCAGCCGAAAAGTGTTTTCCTTCAAACACTAGCAAGTTTTTTTTTATACTTCATTCATTTGAGATGGAAAATCAAAGCTTTGCAAGTGTCATATGAGGGCAATCTTTGCTTTGATGGGTGTCCCCTTTACTTTTATGTTTTTAAGCTTCACTTTCCATCTACAGGATACAAAAATGCAAGTGCACTTGGAGTAGAAGTGGGAGTATTTTGGAACCATTCTTCAAGTCAGCTCTGAATAAGCTAAAACTTGGGTTTTGGACATCCTGCAGAGTAACTCTGTATGCTAATCATTCTTTTCTAATTATTTTGTAGTTTTAATATACCACGTGCAAAGCGAGAACTGGGTCAGTTGAACAAATGTACTTCCCCTCAACAGAAGCTACTTTGTCTGCGTAAAGTTGTACAAATTATTATGCAGTCTCCAAGCCAAAGAGGTCAGTAATTAGTCAATGAATAATTTTAAACTTAAGCAGCACACACAAAGTACTTCAGTATATAACAGCTGGATAGCACTTGGGGATCATACACAATTCAGCTGGAGTCTCTGAAATCTCTAGAAAGAACAAAAGGGGAAGCGAGGTAGATGTGTCGGCGCTGGCTCTTGTGGGGTGAGGTGGGTACTGGGCTAGCCTGTGTGTGTTTTAGCTTGGACATGTGGGAAGCTCCCATCTGCCAGGACACTGAGCATGATCCATTTTAAACACTGGAGATTGCTGCTCAATCATTCTTGTGTATTTGTTCATGTTCTCCTTGACATATTGAAATTGATACTCTTGAGATGCATCTTTTGCAAAATGCAGTGTTGGGTGGGGCCAGACAAATGTGCTGCTGTGGATTACAGAAATGATTGTGTGATATGAAAGCACAATCCTCTTAACCTGGTGTTTACTTTATCTAGCTTGAAGAGAGAAGATACTTCTACAAAGCAGATAGAGTAGCACAGTGAACTTAGGCTTTCCCTACCTCTTCTCTTCTCCAGGAACACTCCTGGGTTATGGAAAAATGTATCAACTTTGAGCATAGTCTTTGCCCTCAAGAATTTCAGAAATCTTGAGTTAGTGCTCTGGCTCTTGCTGTGTGGGAAGGGAGGGATGCTAGTCAAATATTGCAGTCTGTACTGCACAAACTGCATCTGTGTGTTGGCTCCTGCCAGCCTATTTCAGCGAGAGATTGAGAACACTTGGAGGCCTGCCCTGGGCTCTCTGTGCGTTCCCTACTAGAAGAGCTGGCCCTTAATCTGAGGAGGCAGAGCTTCAGAGTTATTGCTCTTGATTTGAACCATGACATGACTAATACCAACGTTAATTCTTGTTTTAGTTAACATGGAAACCATGTGTGCAGATGATCTTCTCTCTGTTTTGCTGTATTTGCTTGTGAAAACAGAAATCCCAAACTGGTATGTAACTGTTTTGGCCATATGGAACTCCTTACCCTCTTGTGTAGTGCTGCTGTAGGGACAAATGTTTCTGAACATACAGTAATAACTTACTGGAAGTGTAAGGGGTCCTGTTGTAATGCAGAAAATGTTTTATAGGACAAATAGCAAAGACACGTTATATCTGTAACTAAATTAAGGACCTATCTGGAATGTGTCTTTTTCATTCCCAGCCTAGAATAAGTTGTAGTGGGAGGCCATCTCTCTACCACATCTGCAAAGCCTTCACAGACTGGTTCTCTCTCATCTGTGTTGAGAGCTGTGAAACCTTTATGCATTTCAAGATTCGGTGCATTTCTTACAGAGAAACTAGATGTGAATGTTGAATTACTTCCTGCTAGCCTATGCCACTGTCTCCTCGTTTCAATAAAAGTCTGTCTAAACCTTCCAGCTGTACCTGAAGCCATCCTCAGTGTTGGTGTATCCTGTATCTCTGACATCAGCATTTGGCCTTTAACTTGTAGCTATCACTGTGTGCTTATGGTGCTTGAAACATTGCTTCACTCACTTCAAAGATGTTCCTCTCCCACTATTGTCCTTCTCATCCTTCATATTCCTTCTAGCCAGTTAATAACTTTTCATCGAATATTTAAGAGATAAGTAGAGTGCTGATCAATCTACAAGCTCAGATCAGCCATATTGCTGGCCTAACAAGCTTTCTAGAAGCTTTTTCCCCACACCTATTGTCTGCCTGGATTGCCTAAGATGAGCTGCCATATGTCAGCTCATTTTTAGTGGTTCATGGCTTTAACTCTTTTTTTTTTTTTTTTTTTCAGGATGGCCAACTTGAGTTACATAAAGAACTTCAGGCTTTGCAGCTCAGTGAAGGACGAGCTGGGCTACTGCCTAACCTCTATTGAGGCTGCAATAGAATACATACGACAAGGCAACCTCTCTGGCAGATCAACAGTAAGCTACTCTTAAACTCTGTCAAGTGTCTGTTTGATAACTTGTAGTTCTGTGTACTATGGGTGCAAATCCAGCCACAAATAACTAACATAAGAATTCCCTTTGCTTAAAAATATGAGTAGAGGTGATTACCTGAAGCAAATGCTAAATTTACATGAAGGATTATAACGATGTGCTATGTACCTATGCTTGCTCATTGTATGCTCCTTGAGGAAGTAGTTAAATGTCAAGTCTGCCTCTTCATATGATTAGAGAAAAACTGACAGCACTCTTTTCTACAGATTAGTCTCCAGTATGTTATCTCCTGTTTGTACTCTGCCATGGTCATGAAAGCAGTGCAGTACTTGAAACCAGGCATAGCTTAAATTTTTGTGTAAATTTAAAAAGCTTAGCTGTGCTAGCAGAATGGAGATAGCAGTGTAATGTAGAATTATTCAGTAAATCTTCATTCTGAGTTCCATGTATTTGCAGTGCAGGTTCCAGAGCTGCACTGAGTGGATGGCTTGGGGGAGTGCAGAGCTGTGATAAGGTGCTGTTTGAAGGTCAAATTTGGCTCTTGGGATCTCAAACCTGGCAGGGACAGAAAGTTTGTGGATGCATGAGGGATTTCCTGCTGGGCAACTAGACCTGCTGTCAGTCTGGTCACATCCCTGCAGGCCACTCAAGGGTGTGATGCTCATGTGACTTTAGAAACTTCTATGATTTAAGAACTTTGTAGATTATTTAGTCGAGGAATCCAGTCTTACCACTCCTGTAAAATTCTTTACTGTTGTAAAACTAGGTTTTCCTGAGCTGATGTGGAAATCAAAAGGAGTGCGCTTGGAACCAGAGTGAATTCAATGTGTCTCAGTCTGCCCAACTGCAAAGCACTGGAATCTAACTGCAGGGGCCTGAATAATGGCTCAGTGTGCAGGGCTTGGGATGGGACAACCTGGGGCACAGTCTTAAAGAAGAAGCACTTAAAGTAACATTTTGGCCTCTTGCTATTTTTGGTTTTGTTCTTTTCTGGGATTTTTCTTGAATTTGTTGTGCAGGTTTGTTTTGTACACTCAAAAAATCAACCCAACACTCTTCATACTGTGTAAAGAGAGAGTGGTGTTTCTTGTCTGTAATGCTATATTGAATTATGTTCAAAAAAATAAAATGTTAGTTTAAAAGAAACAACCTGCTCTATGATTTTGCTTCCTGCAGTCACTTGGCTGTCATTCACAATCAATGTACAAAGAGCAAACCTGGTGCTCCGAATGGAGAACTGAAACCACAGTAGAATTCTCTTCCACAACAAGGCTAGCAAGCTAAATAAGAATATACTGCTTGTAAATTTCTAGAATAAAGACTGTTTCCTATTAAATGCCTGATCCTGTCCCTCTTGGTGTAGCTAAGGATAGCAGTTCTTGTACTGGGATTGCATTCAAGTGATCATCACTTAAATGCCACTGCCATTAGGGTGCTGTATTTTTTTGAGAGGCACCTGTCTTGAAAGGTAACCATGCATTTGAGAAGTCTAAATGAAGACTTTAATGTCCGCACGAAGAGGCGAGCAAGCCCCAAGTGTTTCTGCCCGTACTTCAGCTGGATCAGCTCCAGGCCTAGAGAACTTCCTCACTTCAGGGGGAATATGCAACACAAAATCCTCTTGCATTGCCTTTCCTTGGAGTGAGCCTGGCTGGAAGGCAGCAGAACCCTGAGGATGAAGTGGGTCACAGCTTGCCCTCAACACAGCTGAGAAGGAAGAGCCAGACCACCCTTTTCTCCAGTGTAGGAGATGACACACAATGAAAAGAGAGACTGTGAGGCAGGAATGGAAAAAGGGTGGTGAGGAGGTGGAGGAGCATTGCTGTCCCTTTGTAAAGTTGGGGCTGAGATATTTCCTTTAATCTCTGGTAAAGGAGATGAACTGTGAAGCAGCAGCAGCTGTCATCTTGCTGCCCTGTGATTTCCTTCTCCAGATTGTGCTGGAAGGGGGTGTGGGATTGCAGTGAGCAGGAGCATTGCTGTGCCCTGGGGCTTCATTACAGCCCCTTCTGTGGTTATGCTTAATTTTATAGCTGGCTTCAGATGGAGCTCCTGGCAGCTGAGTAATGCTGCTGGCCAATCCCTAATGAAGCTAACTCCAGAAAGAAACCTCAGCAGGGGACTAATGTACCCTGTGGGATAATGGGCACGTTCTCACCCTCATGTCAGTAAGTGAATTGCACTTAGGATGTTCTTGCCAAATCCCTTCACCCAAGGTCGTGCAAGTCCTTGTGAAACACTTTAGTTGTGGGGAGGAGAGGAGGCTGTAAAGCATGAGAGAGTCAGTTCTGTTTTCTGGGCTTTGTCATTATTATTTAATTAGAATTCCTGTTAATAAGTATTGGATGCTAGGTAATTCCTATGCACAGCCAATATGTAGTAAGATTGTGTAGTTCAGGGGTTTAAGTGAGGTATAAAACAATAGGGAGTCAGAGCCAGCCGTGAGGGAATAGGCAGCATTTTGGTTCCTGGACGGAAAGAGCTGTAGGTGGGGAAGGACTTGAGATGGGGAAATGATCCCTACTCCCCTCCTCAGGAAACAGTTATTAGCCTTGGTTTGTGTTCAAGACTTCCTCTCCTGGCTTCTGCCACCTGTTTTCCCTCCAAGTCATCAGTTGTAATCTGTGAGAATGACTTGGGATAGATCATTACACAGGTACACTCTCACAGGTACAAATACTTCCTTTTTCTGCACAGAGCAGTATTAGATAAAAAAGTCGTTAGTGTTTGGGTGTGTATTTTCTAGACAACATGCACTTAAAATACCTGAAAGTCCTGCTCAAAGCAATCTTTCTTAAAAAGAAATATAAATGCTTGGGCTGTAAGTTTTGACTTTGAAGGCCCAAACTTGCTTAATCCTTCAGCCAATACCTGATTCTTTTGTCATTCCATATTTCCCTATTGAAGGTATGTGGTTTCACCTGGGCTCTTTTTATTCTGCTTTATATAATAAATATATAATACTGCTACTTTAGGATTGCTGTCTCATGTGACTCTCTTAAAATAATGATTCCACTTGGGGAGCACTTCTCAAAGACACACACCATGGAAGGAGCTGTACTAGAACTACAGTAGTTCTTGCCGGTGGTTACTGAGATTCTCCACAGTGGAAGTATAAAGCTGTCTCTGTGCATCCACACCAGAAATTCTGATTAGACATCAGAAACTTGGACCAGCAGTTATATTTTTGATCAAATATTTCATAGGGAAGTTATTCCTGTTCATAGTGAAGAATCTATCCAAGGACACTAATGTTATATGCCTTGTAATTCTGGAAAGATACGCTGGGGTAACCTTAGCTGAAGTACCTAGATTTGAAAAGATTGGTGAATATTTGTCACCTTCACGTATCGAAATACAAACAACTTCCTGTGAAGTACAGGTAAAATCTTTCGTCTCCAGACCTCACAAACATGTTTTTAATGACATTATTTGCTATACTCTTAAGCTGTTTAGACAGCTTTATGAGAAGCATCTGTGTTGATTTTGAAACATGAATAGTCTAATTTTTAGAAAGTCTGAACTCAACTGATCTTGTTTATTTGCAGTTCATGAGGCTCTTAAACTTCATGCTGACTTACTAATGTAAAGAGTGGAGTCAGACTGGTTTTACTCATTTACATCTGGTCTTGACATCAAAGTTTGCCTCATACGTGGGTGTGTATCTTAAATGCAGTGGTTTCCTGTTTTATGGAGGCTGAAGTCTTCCCATTTCTGGAGAGAGAGTCACTATCCAACAACAGCATCACTGCCAGCCACCAGCAGCTGTCCATCAGAGCCAACCACGTGCAAAAGTTTCCATCTGCATTCTTAGAAAGTGTTTTCCATAGTTGGTTCTTTTATTTCATGGGAGGGTCAGTGCTGCCATTTCAAAATCTAGCTCCACTTAATAGTTTTCACCTGGTTTTGGAGGCATTGATATCCTTTAGTGCATCCTGACGTGTATCTTCAGCAGTCTCAGAGGAAAAGTACTGATGCAAGGGTTGCACTGCGTCTGCTTAGCTCAAACCAAGCAGGAAATACTACACAAATGAATCTGCTGCACAGCCGTGCTTTGCCTGCTACAATCTTTTATTTTTCAGCAAGCAGCAGAGAGTTCAGCAATTCTGTGAGTCAGAGTTGTATCTGGGTCATCTTTTTGAGTAGCCACCAATAGACGTGTTTTACGTGAATGTGTCTTAATTTCTCTCCATGAGAAAACTGTGTTGCACCTCTTGCAGTTCATGCTGTCTTTGATATGTATTTTTTAGTTTTGCTCTGTTCTTTTTTAGATGGTACAGCCATAATTTCATTATTGTTCAGAAATCACAGCAAATTTCAGCAAAGGAATATTCTGGTGAACATCTACTTGTTATTTCTGTGGCTACACAGTCTTTTAAGTCTCAGAATCTTAAAAATTAAACTGATTCAGATTTCACATGTGTCTGATAATTCATACATGGAAAATACAGTGTTTGATATTTTTAAAAGTTAATTCCACTGTTAAGATTCTGCACTTTTGCCTGTAAATGACTGTAAGATAATCAATCTTACCTATTTTATTTTCAGGAATCTGAGAGTCTGTGTGACAAGCTGCTCTTAAGACAAAGGATGAACTTGTTGTCCCAGATGTCTGCTGCACCAATAGACTGCTTGTTTAAGGTTAATAACTTTTATGGCAGAATATGTATGTATTTGTATATTTCATGTTTATGTCCCTCCCTTTCTGCAATTTTCTGGAATGTAATGAAGGGTTAATTACATTAGTACTGTGAAATGTGTTTTAGTGGATGCTAAAAGTATCTTGGATCGAGTACATTTCTGTGCCAAAGCCTTACTAACATAATAGAATCTTACAGAATTCAACACATGTTATATGAAATATAGAAGCAAATGAAGATGAAATGCTCCTGCTGTTGGTATTGTGTGGCCCATTTAATGCACAGATGTGATATTACTATCTGCTTGTGTCTCACAGCTTTTAGTGCTTGACATTTAAACGGTTTTCTGAAATAATTTAAATGTGGTCACCTGACAGCTACTTCATATTATATGTTAATCTTGTACTGTCATTCTAAAAGAATTTTGCCTATACAAGGACACAAAGCAGAGCTTCTAATTATATGTGTTCACAGCTTATGGCTGGAGACTTACTAATTTTATAGACATGTTTTTGCACAGAGGGAGCTCAATTTCATGATTGAGTCTAAAGAGAACAATAGGAATTGTTTTAATTTTTTTATAGAAAGTGAAGTAAGCCAAGAACAGTTTCTTTTTAATACTGGATGCCCATTAGAGGGTTTTGTGCTGTGACATTGTTCATTTCTGCTTTCTAATGCTTGAATACGTCTTTCATAATTGGTTCCTTTCATTTTGTGCTTCAGTAAATTACTCTTGGATTTTTTTTCTTGAAAGGAGGCCTTTTATATTGGTTGCTCATTCTCTCTTCTCTTGTTTTTTTTGTAGCATATTGCTTCAGGTGATCAGGAGGAGGTGGAGCGGCTGCTGAGTCAAGGTGACAGTGATAAGGACACTGTACAGAAAATGTGTCACCCGCTCTGTTACTGTGACAAATGCGAGAAGCTGGTTTCTGGGTGAGCACTCTTCATCCCCACAAATACACAGAAAGCTGTGTGGAAGCCTGTATCTAAGACTTGCTTCAGAAAGTGTGCTGCTTTTGGTCATAGAGGAATTTGGTAGCACTTTGGGATGTAGTACAGAGCATGTGTGTGTGTGGTTTGAAAAACCAAGAGAAATCTTGGGAGAATACAGAATCCCTTGGAACCCACCAGGTCTGCGATGGAGCCTGTGTGTCCTTTGGTAAACGTGGTGTTTCTTCTCTTGAATCAGATTTACAAATCTGGGACAAACTCACTTTTCTTAACAAAATGTAAAGTTCTGTGTAGAATAATTAGTCAATGTAAAAGGATAAAAAGCTCCAAAATCAGTTTTTTGTCATCCTTGGCAAGTTTTCCCTTTCTCTCCTCTGTCCCACCACCACCTGGGTATCTGAGCAGCTGTCAAACCATTGTGTTTTAAAGGAAACTGAACGACCCTTCCCTTATCACCCCCTTTTCCCGAGATGACCGGGGATACACTCCACTTCATATAGCTGCTATTTGTGGTGAGTGGGCTTGCTTTTCTTCACTCCTGTTTCCTACTCCTTCTGCTTTTATATCGTTATGTCAGCATGTTTTCCACTTTTGTATTGAAGTTGGAATTTTGCATTAAGTTGTTTTTTGCTTGTTTGCTATTGAAACTTTGCTGTTTCTATCTGGGCACAGACTGAAGTTACTGTATATTCTTTTAAGCTCCGTTTCTTATGGCTGAGTTATTCTTTGTTTGCTGGCTGTTTGCTTTTGCCATAGTGGTTGCCACAGCAGTGCTTTTTTCAGCTCTGAAAAAAGCAAAAATGTGTCCTCAGAAACCAGTCTTGTTTTGAAGGAGTGGCAGATTGAGAAATTACTCTTTTGTCTCTCCTGCAGCTGGCTATGCATAGTAGATTCGTAACACCTGTATTGTAATGGTCATTATGTAATTGATCTTCCTTTTATTAGAAGATGTTTTATTTTCTTAGTGGGTGGTTTCTTATTTATAATTTCCTTTTTTGTTATTATATTGAATCCAGATATTTTCTTTTGTTGCTCATAGGATACAAGTATAGCTTGCTTTTAGCTGGAGGTTCCTTTGACCTTGAATAATCTGCCACAAAAGGCCCCCAATGCCGAGGCAGTGAATATGCAGCCTATGGAAACATAGTATGCAGAAATGCGGGGTATCTCGGTTTGCAGTCACTGTTTGAATTTGAAAAGTAGCAACGTTCCTGTGCAAAGTTTCCTCCTTTCTTTGAATGCTTCTTTTCCAAGGTCAAACTTCATTAGTGGATTTACTCGTAGCCAAAGGAGCCACTGTCAATGCTACAGATTACCACGGTTCAACTCCCCTTCACCTCGCCTGTCAGAAGGGATATCAAAATGTTACAGTAAGCACAACGCCTCACCTAAATAATAAATACATCACTCTTACTAAGCTCTTCTACTGTTCCTGTCATTTAGATCTTCTGAGAAGCTTTTACCAGACCTGTGTAAGCTGTCAGAATGGAGGATCTTTCATCATTGTAGTTTGCAAGATATTTTATTTTTTTCTTAATACTGCAAGGTTTTCAGCCATTAGTAATGACCAGCTGGCAGCTGTGCATGCCTGGTAATTAATCCACTTTATTAATACAAAAGTCCAATACATAATACACAGGAAGAGCATCTCTTCTCTTGCTTGAGACAGAGCAACCATTGCAGTCGTTGGACTGAGTTAAATAACTTCACATTGTGCTGAGGATAGACTGTGCAACTACAGTAATTATTGTCTATTTGAATTTAATAGATGTGATATTCTTCAATTAGCATTGTTGAAATTAAGCTGTGTCTTCCCTTGCATAGGCTCTTGAAATGCAAGGTGAATTATGTAGTGAATATTTTGCAGTGTTTGCTGCAGCAGAGAATTCACTTTTTTCAATTAAAGTTCTGAATATATAAGAAGAGACGTTTTGGTGTTCAGGGTAGGGCACGAACAGTGCTGCAGTGCCAAGAGGGTGGTGTCTGAAGCAGGAGGCATAGCAAGTGTCTCACAGAGTGCTTCATCATGCCAGAGCCCTGAAGGAATCTTCAGAGCAATAATTGTTTGTACATTAATTTTTTAGTTACTTAAATGTCTACTTTTGTTTTTCTTTTAAGCTGCTCTTATTGCACTACAAGGCAAGTACTGATGTTCAGGACAATAATGGAAATACGCCACTTCATTTAGCCTGCACTTACGGTCATGAGGATGTAAGTAATTGTTTTGTAGCAAACCAAATGAGCACTCTAATGGAATGGAATTAAACTGATGCAAATTTGCACTAAACTTACATATTTTAAAAAGTAAATAAAAATATTTGAAGGCTAAATTGTTTAATGCTCTAAATTAGGACTTTATTTGGTAGTTAGTAGCAATTTTTAATGTGAGGTCACGTTAAAGATAGCAGTGCTTTGCAAATGCAGTTATTTGACTCTTTATTTAATGACACTGAACCACTAAAGCCTGCTCTTTAGGCAATGGGCTACACGAGCAGCAATAAAAACAAACCTTTTAGGACTGTGCCTGTTGTCTGAACTGAGACACAACACTATCATTTATTGATGGCTTTCCTTTTCTCTGCAGTGTGTCAAGGCCTTAGTGTACTATGATGTGCATTCCTGCAGACTGGATATTGGCAATGAGAAGGGAGACACTCCTCTCCACATCGCTGCTCGCTGGGGCTATCAAGGGATCATAGAGGTGCTCTTGCAAAATGGGGCAAACCCAGAAATTCAAAACCGGATGAAAGAGACGTCCCTCCAGTGCGCATTAAATTCCAAGGTATTTATTCCTCTTTATTTTCCAGCCTGATTTCTTTCTGATGCAACACCACAGAGGTGTAGCTGTTCACTGCTAAGAGGGTTTCACTATTAAAGAGGAAATGTGTGTTTCACTCTGAGGAAGAAAGGTCTCATTTTAACTCCAGCACAGGAATACACTCTGTGGGATACAACATGAACCTGTAAATGGGTACTTTCAATCTCCTCAGTCATAATCTGTTATTAATTATTAGATTGTCAGCTGATTTGTGTTGCAGTCAGTTGATCCCTCTTAAAGTGGAGTTACATTGGTTCTCTTCAATGTTTTTATGCAGATCTTGTCACTGATGGAATTAAACTACCTAACATTTGAAAGAGGACAGAGTGCTTCTGAGGTAACAGCCCATGCCATTCCTAAACCTTTTCCTGCCTATGCTTAACCTCTTAATTTGATATTTAACCTTTTCTGGTTTTTTGTTTGATTGATTTTTGTTGCTTTTTCCAACTGTAAGTCCCCACTTAGGTCTCCTCAGCACTCAACAGAAACTTTCAGCAGAGGATCATCAGTCTCCAGCCTGTCATCGGCATCAACTGATATAAGGCAAGAAGAAGTGAAGAACAGTTACAAAGAGGTAAGGCTGAGGTGTAAGTTTTGACGGTAAGCAAAGTGAAGGAAGCTAGAAAAGTGGTGTTTTGCCACAGTGTTTTAAACTGTTTCTTCAGGAATAGCCTCCTGTCTGGTTTGGAAAATGACAGCTGCTGTCCTCAGGGGCTTGTCATCCCAGTACCTGAGCACTTATTTTTGTGTGGTTTCAACTGCTCTGTTGGTTCTTTCTGGAGAAAAATTGACACCATCTCTGAAGCAGTTGTTCATATTTATTGAAGTTAACTATGTAATTTGAGGATTTGTGGAGGTTTACAAATTACAGTGGCAGTCAGTGCCCCAAGGACCTGGCTGTCCTGTCCAGGAATTAAATGCCACTGTTATCATACAAAATCTGTCAGGAGAAAGAGACTAGTACAGGCTTGCTGGAAAACAACAGACTGGAATGTTAAGACAAGCTTTCAAAATAGGGATAGGAATCAGTTTTGTAACAAGTGAAGAAGTACAGACTCTGTATTAAATATCTTGCATGTTTGTGTTTGCTGATTTTGCTCTGTCCACACCAGATGGCATCCTCTGAATTTTTTCATGTGGGATCTCAGATCCATACTTTGTTACCCTTTCCCAAGACTGTCATATTACCACTCATTCTGATGCTTCTCTTTATCTTTCCTAGTCTACCTATTCTTTTTTTTTTCCAAATTGCCCTCCTAAGTATGTTTGTTTCTCTCAATATCACCACTACATTCAAGTTCTTTCTTTTCCTGCTATTAAAAGGTTCTCCACTTGCCAAAAGTTTCAGTTTTCTAAAAATACTGAAGAAACACAAAGATGTAAATTTTGACTGGACAATATTGGTTCACACTTGAGTTGCTCTATTAGAGGCTCAGTGTAGGGCTGTACCCCCCTGTTTGTACAGAGTCAAGCACCCTAAATAAGTTCTCCTCGTAGTTTGAGGATTTATATTTCCTTCAAGGAACAAATATATCACACCCAAGTGTTAAGACTGTGGTTCAAACCAGGGAAAAAGATTACAAACTGCTTACACCTGAGGTCCTTGGGGTTAATGACCTTCTCTTTAATCCAGCTTTAGTTCATTTCTCTTTGCCAAGTTTCACCTGGGCTCCCTACTCAAAGAGGCAAGAGCCTGATGCCAAGAGAGTTCCATGAAGGGAATGCCTCTGGAAGTAATGGGAAACTGCTATGGTCATTTTTCCAGATTTCAAGGTTTGCCCCTTGGATTAAGGGGTTCCAGTCAGACCTTTATTAATCAATACTGAATTAAACTCTTAAATGAGCCAGTCATAGTGGCTTGTTTATTGTGGCTTGTTTATTATGGCTTAGGAAAGAGAGAGTGAAAGAGCCAGGATTATAAATTTTGGACTTGCTCTGTTGGAACTAAAATCTCCGTGCACAATTTCTGTTCAGCAGCTGAAAAACTGGCCATGTGGGTGAATTGTAGTAGATTTGTTTCTTCTATTTTTGCATTTAAAGGAAGGTTGTGTTCCATGGAAGAGTGGGAAAACAAACTGGAAAGATGGGGAAATGCATGTAGCAGACATTTTGCCCTAAGTACTCTTAATAAATTATCTATAAGCTGCATAACAGATGTTGTATCACTGCTGGGACCTGAGGCAGTTTTTAGTACTGTAAGGAAGTTGTTATTTTTGGAAGGAAATTATCAGACCTTGTGGATCACTGCTATTGCTGTTAGGTATCTTTTATGGCATAAGATGACTCCTGAAAAATCGTTAAGACCTTTCCATTCTCCAGTGACGTTATCCTGTATGATTAGGGGAGGTTTAGGGGAGGCACAGACCTCCCTAGTGTATATAGTCCATTTTAGCTGTGTGTCTGGAGAGATTGGGAATCAGCTCACCCAACTTCTGGAAGGCAGTTGTCTTCACTTTTAGACATCCTCCTTAGTTGAGGGAAGTTAACTCCAGAGAGGAATTAACCTCAGGCACACTTAGTTTGACCTGAGGTGTGTTCGGGTGTTATTTGTTGAGTGCATTGTTCTGTAGTTACCAGAGAGGGAGTTTAAATGCCTGGCTTAGATTTAGACAACTGACCTTTAGACATTCAAAGTTAGAAAAGAAGAATCTAAGAATCATAGGTTCTGCCTGGAGTGAGCAGTGCATGACTTCAAGGACCTTCATGCTGTGTTAGAAAGGGAGTAATAAAACAAAAGTTAGCAGCTTTCCTAAGAAGAGATAAAAATGGAGAGATTTAATCTGGCCTCTGATCTGTCAGCTGTCTGTGTCCTGTTCTTCATCCAAAACCCTGAAGAAAGAGATCAGAGCAATAAAACACAAACTTCAGTCTCTTTCTTCCTTGTTTGCCTTGCCAAACCCCGCTGTCATCCTCAGTAAGGTGGTCATTTCTAGGGAAAGGTTGGAATGTGACTGTAGCTGTCACTCCGTGGCATCTTCAACCTGCAGGATGTTCCATACCTTGGAACAAGTGTGTTTGCACAGCAGCATCTTCACTGATTCTGGCGCAGTGCTGGAATAATTTGCTATAATGCTGAAACAGACTTTCACAAAGCTTATTAAATGATTCTTGACGCTCTGCAGAGGCCAGGTGAGTTGTGAGAGGACTGATGGACTCTCCTTGCCCTTTTGCTGGCACCTTTCCCATTCCTATCAGGTTGGATCTTGACTCCTTCATGTGAGAGTAGAGAATTAGAGAAGTGAGGAGACAAGTTAATCTCCTTCTCCTGCTTTCACAAGCAACCTGAGGGCTCAGGGGAATGGCACCTTCCACCTCTTCTTCCCTCACGTGTCTCTTTTCCCCCTGCAGAGCTCATGAACAGGAGAGCACCTTCACCAGGCAGTGGAGCCCAGGCATTGCCTGGCTTGACCTTACACTTAACTGGGCTAATGCTGGTGCTTTTCCTAATGCATTCCCTTTGATATTTATATATTTTCAGATTTTAAGTAAGAAAACAAATTTCTTACTTTACAGTCAAGTTAGATTTGTAAATGTTTCAGTTTTAGCATAAGAATAAACCAGCAATCTGCAGATGTAAAGGGAGCAATTGGAAAGCATCTTTTTCATCTTAAACTGTTGTTTCTCAAACAGCACAGTAAAACCTGGCATCCTTTGTGCTCCTGGTAGCATAGAGTAGCTCAGCAAGAGTCCAAACAGTTTTGGTGTTTACTAGGGTAGGAATTTGCCTTGAGTAGGGGTTTTTAACGTTAGGTTCGCACAGGAATGCACAGGGCAGCTGCTGCTGGAGCAGCATAATAATATGGATCAGCTTACACAGCTTTGTTTAAGGGTGGGCCATATCCTCAATTTAGGTAAGTGCTGTTTAACCAAGCAAGTCAGAGATCACCAAATGGCCACAGGCCTTGCACAGCTTTTGTATTTCATAAAGGAACAAGGGTTTTCCTTTAAAACTTTGGCAATAAATATGAAATGGGCCAGCAGTAATCCTAGTGCATGAGCTTATGAGGTTAGCAAAGGACACAGGATTTTCTGTGTTCTGCTTAATACCAATACTAATAAAGCAAATAAATTATTTTCTTCATACATAGGTGGAAAAACTCCTGAGAGCGGTTGCTGATGGAGATCTGGAAATGGTGAGTGTTAACATGGCTGTTTAATATTATTGAATTCCATTTTATCTTCTTGACATTGAGGAAGTTATTTGTAAATAATATCAAGTGGAGAATGCTTTGGGAATAATCTCATATAAGGTGACATCTCATAAATTTAGGTGACACTAGTCAGCACAGAGATGTTATTTGTGGGGCACACAACAATGTGTGGTTTGGATTTCACTTCAAATAGACAGTTGATGGCTATCATAATACCAGTTTCAGAGGTGTTCTGTAATTTGTGATACCACCTGTCTTGACTATTTTTTTTATTATTGCCTTTATTCCTTAAAAAATGAGATGCTTCCAATGTCATTCTACTGAAAAATTGAAGATGACATGGGAATCTAGAACTTTTGCTTTTGAGAACGTGTATAAGGCTGTACATTTCTTGATTGTCTTGTAGTTCACAGAACAAACCCATAAAGCTGTGTGAGAGTGCAGGTTTGCTCTGCTGGGTGCATGTTCTGAAAAACCTGTTTGGCTTTGGGTTGTACCAGGAGTTACTGATGCCAACGAAGCATTGCACAGTCATCAGAAAATAGAAAACCCACCTCTCAAAATGTGTGCCGTGTTAATGCTGTTTCTCTCGTGTTCTGTTCCACTGAGATGATTGAAATGAGTTAGCAGCTGATAGAGCAAAGAACTGCTCGGTTGTTGAGTACATATCATTATCCTCGTTTACAATGGGACTTAATGTAAGTAATTATTTCCAAGCCAGCCCTTCAGGCATTTCAAGAAGCAGTCACATGTACAGTGGTGATATTTGCCATCTTCCTGGCCAGGGATAAACATGCATGTATTACAATTAGCTTTTCACCCACTTTCTGAAAATCTAAACTTCATCAAGAAGATTAAATATAATGCTGTAACTTGCTGGAAAATTAGTATCTAGCACTGCTTAATAGGTACTAGCAATGAAAAGCGTATAGAAATCCAGTCTGTGCATTCAGATGACAGAATCACCGTATTTTTGTGGCTTTACTTTCCTCATTACTGAAGTTCATGTAAAGCTGTTCATAAAAAGAGAGTCGTCCAACTGAATGGCAGAGGTTACAGATTGCATATTTATTAAAAAACCACGAGTATTTAAAATCTCTGACCTTGTTCTGACAGCCTGAGGTCTGTCTCCATAGGAGCAGCCACAGCAACCAGGTCATTAGGGCTGCTGTAGATTTGTGCGGTGACAGCCAACTGAGCTTTGCAAGAGGAGGCTTTATAAGAGTGCTATGAATCTGGAAGATTTCCAAACAACCCAACATTATGATGTGATTGATGTTGTCTCGGTGTAGCCACTGGATTTGTTGCTCTCTTTCTACCCAGCATGTCCAGTGGAAAGTATATGTGCAAATCCACTACAGGAAGAGCCAATCTCTTGTCTCAAATAAGTGTTGTGGAGCAGCTGAAAGGTTGGCATCAGGGTACACAGACCCAGAGTGCTCGGCTGAGTATTCCAAAGTACCTCAGCAGTGTAAAGAACCGTTCAGGTGGCAAGGTACCTGGCAAATGAGACTGTGGACAATCTCCTGAGGTGATTCACTGTGTGTCTACTTGAAAGTACAGTTAATATTTTGACCAAAAGTACCTTTAAACCAAGAAGAATGGCTATTGCAGTGTAATTACTGAGAAGTGTGCACAGGAGTAGTGTGTTCAGGTTTTTGGGAGACACTGGTATCAGTATGTTGGGAGCCATGCATTGGATAATGAGAGCAGCAGTACTGGGCTGTCACAGGAGGAGGAGGAAGTCAGTTGTGAGAGTTCTGGTGAGTCTGCAGGAAAGGGGGAAGTGAAGTGACAGTTCTGCTTATTTTAGACATGTACAGATGTAGCAGATAGTAAAGCTTTGCTGGGCTGGCCTTCCATAAACAGGCAGGCTTGAGAGATTTCCTTTACTCCAGAGAACAATGTGGAATTTGCAGAGAAAGCAATATTGTGAGGAAAACATTCCTTTTCAGGCTCAATTATACTCCCATTCAGAATCAGGTATATGGCCCTTACTGGCTGTCCTAGGATTTGTTGCAGCTGCATGTGTTTAGGGGGATAGGACACGAATGTGTTGTTTTCCCAGAGCTCAGTGGTGAGTAGCAGAACATGGGACAAGTGTGAGAGGGAGCGGAGTGGGAGGAACCCCTCAGAAATCCCACTGTCCCCACTCCCTTGGACTAGCAGCTGTAGAGCTCTTGGCTTGGTCCAGTACTAATGGAGACTTAATACAGTCACTGCTTAATCTAAGATGTCTTTAGTGAACTAGATCAATGAATTTCAAGGTAAAAATGCATTTCTTAAACAGCTTTTTTTGTGGCATGAAATGTAATGTAAAATTTAAGAGCACTAAGCATCACTGTTTGCAGATTGCACATGAATGCCCTAAGACTTCACTGAAGGGCCTCTCTCTCAAAAATGAGGCATTGTACATTGAGGGGAAAGTGAAACTGCCCAACTCCTGGGAAGGGACAGACCTAAGGAAAGTCAGTGCCCCTGCAAGGTTTTGGGTATCAGTTAAATGTTGTCATCTTTGTCATTGCTTATGTTCTTTAAAGCAAAAGATGAAAAAATTCACATTGATATGAGCTGGCACAAATCATCTGAGCTGAAAGGATTTGGAGGGTTTGAGAGTGGGTGAACACTGAAGTTGTGATTAGGCAGCAGGAAGTCATTTATAATTCACTTCACTGCTGTGCTTGGAGAACTTCCTAGCTGCTTTGTCAACAATAACACTTGATTTTTTAATTTGGCCTGTGGGCAGCTGATGCCAGGAGGTGCCTGCGTACTCTCCCCGAGACACTCACAAGTGTTTGTTTGTCAAATCTGACTTGTCTGCATATGCAGATCTATTAGGACACCTTTGGACTCTGTAAAGAAGGACTTGCTTTTTATGCCAGGTCCGTTATCTCTTGGAATGGATGGAAGAAGACTTGGAAGATGAGGATGACACAACCAGTACATCAAAACCAGAATTCTGCCACCCATTATGCCAGTGCTCAAAATGTGGGCCAGCACAAAAGGTTGGAATATTCATTCTGTGAAAAGAAAAAATTACATTCTTGTAATGTAAGTTTTAGCTCCAGGGAAATAGCATTCGTATTGCCCAGCACCTCTGTCTCTCTCTCTAAAAAGCAATTAACTCTGTACAGATTTTCACACTTCATCTGACATTATGAAATTGTTCTTTTTTTAATTGAACTGTTGAAAATTTTGGATACAGGAACGGAACAGTGTTCATGGACTTGCTCAATGTCTAATGGAGTGAGAAAACTTCACAGTTTGCTTTTAGGATATGTGGAGTGCTGTCAGGAAGGTTTGGACAACTTTGAATAAACATCCTTTTCTAAGCCTCTGGTTCTCTTTTGTAGTTTACACGGCTACCTGGCGCAGCAGATCTACTTACCTGTTACTAATCAGTTTAGCAAGGAATACCTGCTAATCCCATAATACATGTAATGCTGATAAAGTCTTTTTTTTAATTGCATGGCATCTTTTCTACAAGCCATGTCTAAAGCCTCTTCAGAGATTAAATATAATTACAAAGACTTTCTTTTCAGTTGCAAAGATTTCCTTCCCCCTAATTTACCACACTCTGTAGAATAGAATGAGGCTTTACTATACACTCTTTTACTCTTTTTCTTTTTTTTTTAAATAAGGGACAATCCCAGCTTTTTGGAAATAGAAATTCCATTACTTGCCTTCCAGGAGGTTTCTGAAGATGTGCATAATGGGATAAATCATTGCAAAATAAACCAAATGTTCAGTGTATTGGCTACGTTGGGGTTAACAGCACTGTGAGACGGCTTAACTTCCAAATTCCCCACTGCCACCACGTGTTTATTTTGTGCAGGCTCAGAGTGTGCTGTTGTCCTTAAACGCTTCACACTGTCACCATGCTTTGTTCTCTGGTCAGGGCGTCCCCGTGCCCTCAGTACGGAGATCGGGTGCTAAAGATGCCGGAGCTGAGTCCACAAAGCTCCTGTTACTGCTAACAGCGAGGGAGTGGCATCTGCTTGGCATTTACTTGCCTGCTGAATGAGAAGAGGAAGGAACTTGTTAATTAATCCTGACCCCTGTATGGGGCAGGCACACACTGAAGGCAGAGACTGAAAGGTTGTCCACCCCTGTAAATGTCAGGCACCCAGAGGAGTGAGAGGCTGTTCAGTGCTGCTGTGAAAGCTGTCCTCCAGTGGTTGCCTGATCTCCACTCCTCAGGGGAGCCTGTTCTCTGGGCTGTTCTCTGTTGCTTCCAGATGAATTAATTTTAGTTTGTATCCTTATTACCTCAAGCTTCATGTAGCATTAAGAGGTGTTCAGTGTCCATCTCAAAGAGCAAAAATGTCTGTATAAAAGAAAGTAACTCGTTAAAGCTGGCTCATATCCAGTATGAGCATCCTAACAGCTGCATAAAAACTTTGTTTTACTTATGTCTCAACCTGTGCTGCTTTAGCCTCCTTTTAATATCATGGATACTTTGCCTGGAATTTCTCTCTATGAAGTTATCATTTTGGAAGAAAAGAGAGAACAATTAAAGTAACTTTCTGTTGAAAAATACTATCAAGCTGTTCTGTTTTGCTGACTTTTTCTGAAGGCCTCAGATTAGGCTTTGTTGCAGAATTTCCTGTAATGCCCATCTGCCTGTTTTGCATCAACTTAGCAGGTATTTGGCTATTTCTTTGGTTACAACAAAGCACAATTATTTTTATAGTTTTATCATGTATTTTCCTCAACAGAAGTTTTCCAGGATCTCTGCCAATGGCCTGGGGGTGAACGTTTCCAACCAGGATGGTTTCACCCCGCTGCACATGGCTGCTCTGCACGGCCACTGCGAGCTGGCGTCGCTGCTGCTGAAACACGGCGCCAGCGCCAGCGCCAAGAACGCCAAACTCACAGCTCCTCTGCACCTGGCCTGCCAGAAGGGGCACTTCCAGGTAACCCTGCCTGCGGCACAAAGCTCCCCAGCACCTGGCCACCAGTGGAAAGCTGTTGGGGAAATTATCAACCAGGCTAAACCAGTAACAGAGAAAATGAGTTTGGCGATTCTGGTTTTTTCTTTCAGTGTCTAAAATCTCCAGATGGAAAGTGGAACTTTGAGCTGAAATCATTTCAGTAGAGACCTTTTCTTTCTAAGTGACTTAAAATACTGGTTTGATGCAAGTGCTGCAAACACCTTCTTTCCTGCTTCAGACACTTTAAAAATCCCTTGTGCAGCTGAGTCTTCTGTGTACATTCCTGTGTACCTCCTTCTCTAGGTTATGTTCGTGTCTGCAGTAGCCACGGTATTAAATAGTTACTGTATTTTCAACTAATTTAAGTAGATTGTGAGCCAAGTGGAGCTCTAAAGTAGCAGATAACTCATCCCGCACTTCAAGTCAGGGAAGCAAAGGCAGTGGAGTGAGGGGAGGGTGTTGACACAGGAGGGGACAGTAGGTGAGAGGGGAAAATCACAAAAAGGCAGGGGGAATCAGGCAAATGGGAAGATGCAGAAAAGTGGAAAGCTAGGGGTGTAAGAATAAGGAGCTGAGGACTGCAGGAGGGCAAGAAAGAGAATTCTGATAACCATGGGAAGACGGGAAGACAAAACACTAAGGAAGCAAGAATACAACTCACAGTTGTAGGTTAATTCATGGGATAGTTGTAGATTAGTTCCTGGGATAATTACAGTGTAAAGAACTCCTTCCAAGTGTTGTGATGAGTTTGGAAAGGGGTGCTGCTGCTGTGGTGGTTTGGTTTTGATGTTTTGTTAAGTTACTGGTTATATTTGTTTCTCACATACCTCAAGTTCTATTTTCTGGCCTTTCTTGCAGTTGCTTAAGTTTTTCCTTTTTAAAAGTGGGTGTTAAAATATGAAAATTAGTCTCATAGTAAGAGTAAAGTTGTTCCTTCTTTCAATAGGTGGTAAAGTGTCTGATGGATTACAATGCAAAACAAAATAAGAAGGATATATATGGAAACACTCCCTTAATTTATGCGTGCTCGAATGGTCACTATGAGACGGCTGCCCTGTTGTTGCAGGTACGATCACTGAAGGCAGAGTGTTCAGCTGGTGTTTCTCGTGTGATATCTGTGCTTACCCGGTACTCACCATCAGTATTTTTAGTTACGCATTTCTCTGTCAAAACTACTTGGGGAAAAAAAGAAGAGATTTTGTTAACTCACTCCTTTGAATCCCATCCCTTCACAGATTTTAATTAGATAAATATTACCTTGCTGTTGCACAGGCAGCTGTTTTTATGGGACTTTTATGTGGCAGGTGTTAGGTTTCCTTGCTGGGATTCTATCACATAGGGTTGGGGGTTTTTTAAGCATCTCTTAAGCTTGGAATATATAATAGAGATGTGCAAAAATGGAATGAGCTGATCCATGAAACTGTGGCTTTGAGATGGGGAAATGATGTGACCAGGTGGGTTCTTGTTGCTCTGGTGGTGCAGATGCCTCGGTCCACACGCAGCTCCGGGGCTGCTGCATCGCTCTGCTGCATTCCTGGCTCTGACTGCCCTTCCCTTGCAGCACGGAGCCTCCGTGAACCTCTCCAACGCCAAGGGCAACACAGCCCTGCACGAGGCCGCGGCGGGCGGCAGCGAGGCGCTGGTGGCCTTGCTGCTGCAGAACGGGGCCCTGAGGCACCTGCGCAACGAGCGGAGCTGCACCCCCGCCGACTGCGCCCAGCCCGTGAGTGGGGCATGGGACATGGGACATGGGGCACGGGACATGGGGCACAGGACATGGGGCATGGGGCACGGGACATGGGGCACGGGACATGGGGCATGGGAAACAGGACATAGGGCACGGGACATGGGGCACGGGACATGGGGCATGGGGCACGGGACATGGGGCATGGGAAACAGGACATGGGGCACGGGACATGGGGCATGGGACACGGGGCATGGGGCATGGGACACGGGGCATGGGAAACAGGACATGGGGCACGGGACATGGGGCACGGGACATGGGGCACGGGACATGGGGCATGGGACACGGGGCACGGGGCATGGGACACGGGGCATGGGGCACAGGACATGGGGCATGGGAAACAGGACATGGGGCACGGGCCATGGGGCATGGGGCACGGGGCATGGGGCACGGGACATGGGGCACGGGACATGGGGCACGGGACATGGGGCACAGGGCACGGGGCAGGACAGCAAACAAGCACAGCTGCTGTCGCAGCAGGCTCTGACAGACCCAACTGCATTCAGCAGTCATGTGGGACATAAAGACCAAGATGCCTGCTCATTGTACGGTGTACAAATGATCCCTGTGGCCTGTGAAACCGGTTGTGTTTCTAAAATAAGTTATCCTAGACAAAAAGGATGAGTCTAGAAAGAGTGAAGGCACAGACCTGAATAAAATTAGCATTAAAATCTCTGCAGTGGCAGAGAGAGCAGGAGCAATGTTGGATGTAGGCAAATGAACACCTTGCACTAATCAGTTGCACCGGCAGCAACGCTCCTTGTTCCACCTTGTTCCATCTTCTGCCCTTCAAGCCTTTTAATTCCTTTTATCTTGCAATGGATAACTCTGATCTTTTCCTTTATTAATAGCAATAACATTATATGTAATACTAAATGATACAGAATTATTTCACTCTTTAAAGGATTTGACACATGGCCCCTGTCTTAATGTGCTTAAATAGCCTCTGAGATGTAGCTTAATGACCACAAAATTCTGTACTGAATCAATTTTAGTGTGTATGTTACCATTTAAACTGAAATTAGCTTAACCATAAATAATCGAGCTTAAAATAAGAGGTCAAGGCTCCAACATCATCACTGCATTACAGTGTGACTTGTGGAAGACCGATTTTGTCCCTACTCAGAATGATACAATTTCAAGGTTTTTATAATGAGATATTTTTATGTGTGTTGTATTGATTTGTGGAAGCGTTAATTAACGCACTCTGCACAGACTAAAATACTAAATTGTACGGATGCTTTTCTTTTTCTTTAATAATGGTGAAAATGGAAACTCTTAAAATCAAGAATTCAAACATCGTGAAGTTGCTGGAAGCAGCACCAAGCTGTGACCCCACGTCAGCAGAGGGAGAGAAGGAGAGTGAGCAGCACATTACTGTCAAGACAAGGAAGAAAGGTACCTGTCATATTTCCACTGGTATGAATAAAAAGGGATTTAGGAATTCATGGGTGACTATATCAAATATTTTATGTAATTGCTTAACATATAATAATAGAATACTCAATTATTTTGCATGTTTTTGATAGGCAGCACCTAAACACCTAAAAGACTGTAACTAAAAGCAGCAGACTTTGTATTACATTCATTATATTAATTCAAACTTAGTTTTCACTTACTTTGGGGTATATGTGTGAATTTTACATACACAAATATTTAAAGTTAAAAACATGCCACATTTGAGATGATATAATTAACCATGTAATAACTCTGCATTTCAGTGCCAAGTAAAACAGATTTAAATGACTGCCGGGTGTCGTTTACATTGCCCTAGAACAGGTCAGGGAGTGACTCTTCTTTAGTTACAGTCTCTCATATTTTGGGGCAGAAATGAGAGCTACAGAGGCGGCTGAACCTTCCAGCACATTTTGCAGAAGACTCCGAGCAAGTGGCAGGAGGTGGCAGAGTGTCAGCCATGAGGTGCAGTGAGAGCACAGCTGGGCTGCAGCAGCACCCCAGTGCCTCGGGAAGGATGAGTTACCATCCTTTTGATACCTTTTATCCTGCAGGATTAACTCTGACCTGCCCCTCTTTTAATGGCAATAACATTAGATGTAATATTAAATGATGCAGAATTATTTCACTCCTTAAAGGATTTGACACATGGCCCCATCTTAATGTGCTTAAGTAGCCTCTGAGGTGTAGCTTAATGACCACAGACACTCCCTCCTCACCTCTCACCCTCAGCCCCTGCTCCGCCCCACCCACTACTCCCATCATGCTGCCTCAGAAGTTTCTCAGGTGAATTTTCAAGTTCACTGCCCTGGGGTGAGGGATGTAACAGAAGCTGTGCCCCCTGAGCTGCACAGCTCAGCAAAGGACCTGCTGCCACCAGGGCTGTAGAAACAAACCAGGGACGCTGCAAAGCAGCAGCTGGGGAAGATGAGGAGCAGGAGTGCCCATTTCAGCACCCAGGAGTTTTCAAAGTCACACTTGCCTCCTTCCCTTGGAAAGATTGTGAATGTCTGGTTAATAGAAAACCACAATTAATCACAGCATGCTGGTGCCTAACATTGAGAACAGTTCCTTCAAATGTTATGAATAGTTCTAAAAGAGCAATAGAAGATATGAGTGAGTAATACCAATGAAGAGGTGGTTTAGCATCTGTGTGTTAATTCAGCTTGGTAAAAACTGGAATTCAGGGCCTCAAAGTCCAGAACTACCATCTCTTCAGGAGCTTGGCCAGTCAAGTTAATCGGAGGAAGAATGTTTACTCCTGCAACTTAAAAATTTTTTAAATTTCCAAAGATAAATTGCCACTCTAATTCAAGTTAGCACTGTTATAGTTTTAGTGTAAAATGTAAAATCAGAACTGTGGTTTTTTAATTCCTAAGCGTGACTCAGTTGTAATTTTAGCTGCCTGTTCTTTTAAACCCCCAGTGCATCCTAAGCCCTGTGAGGAAGCCGATGATCCCATAAGCAGACAACTTCAACTGGTCCAATCAATTAACAGATTTAACAAGTAAGCAGAGACGCTTGCCCAGAGTATGTTTGTTGTTTCCCATAAGCAAAGGAGAAATCCAGCTGCTAATGAAGCCCCCAAGTGGGCCCGTGGTGGTTACACATGACATGGATGTTAATCCTGCGGGGCTGGCACGGTCACATCCCCAGGCAGGTGTTCTGGGCACCACAAGCTCACTGGGGTGGTGAGGGAGGGCTTGAAAATGTATCTAGAACTGGGATTGCACTGATACTTGGTGTACCATCATTTAAGTGTTTCGGAGCCAGACTGCTTAAAAATACTGCACTGGTGTTCACTCAGTGGTTGGGTTTTGCTTATCTTTTTAAACCTTAATGTATATTCCGTAGTAAAATCCAGGGAACAAGAGTAGGCTGTAATTGTGGGAAGGTGTTGTCAGGGATCAGCCTGTCTCTGGTGAGATAGTTCCACCTTGTGGAGCTTCTGAGAGAGAGGCTTTTATGAAAGGCTTATGTAAAGATGTTTAATTTCTGTGATCTCTTTAACATCTTCTTCAGAGAAAAACATTTACGGAGAACAATAACAAGAGATAAAAGCGTCCCTAATTTTGACTATCACTTATTGCACCAGGTAAGTGGAAACACTTGCTCAAATTATTCTTATATTACAGCAGATATGTTTGTTTACTGTGCTCTCACTCTGAGTCCATGTAAGAGGAAAGTTTGCTGGTGGTGGTCATTGTATCACAAAAGTTCTGACCTGTTTGCCAAATTGCTCGTTTCAGCAGTGTTCACACTTCAGTGGTGCTTCACCGCTTAACTTGGGATTTGGATTTCCTAACTGTGGATCACTGAAGGCAGTATGGCATTCAGTACACAGGTGTCAGAAAACTAATGTGACCCTGACAGAGAGCACTCCAACCCTGTGCTGTGCTTGTGAGTTTATACAGCTGTGGCTGTACAAATTCATGAGTCCATACAGCTCTGAATTGTTAGTGGATTTAAATGTGCATCACCTCTGCACCTTTTTCAATCTTATTGCCATTATTTCAGTAAAATAGCTACTTTCTCCTTTAGTTCTTGTCTTAAAAGAGCTGTCATTAGCATGCATGGATTCTCTTTATTTCTCCTGGTTATTTTAACATTTGCAGAGTGGCCAGTAATTGAGGACAGCCACCCACTCTGTACAGGAAAGGCAGGAGCAGATGTGGAAATGGAAGATACAAATAGTTGGAACAACCAAAAAGAGGCCCCAAGAGGTGGGGAGGGTGGCTGTCTCTTCCCTGGCAGGTGACCTTTGGAAGCAGGGAATACTGCCTTTGCCTCCAGCACCTGCCTGGGTGACCCTGTCTGTTACTACTTCCGCTTTTTTTAATAGTAAAAGAAATGGCTGTTAATTTCAGGTGCATTGAGATCTGGGTTACAAAATTGTGTATAAAAGTTGGGATGACATTGGGATAGTGAGGTGAAAATAAGTTTTGGGATGTCTGTTAAGTTTTCAGGTCTGGTACAGATGTGTGCGTAGGCTCGGGCAGGTTGGCCTCTTGTTTTCTCCTATGTCGCCCAAATATAATTACTCTCTTACAAAGTATGCTATTCTTAATCTTGGCTGTGTTCTCAGTGTAAAGAATACCGTGAAATTAATGTGATAATAATGTTCCAGAAACACCGTATTCATTTCACTTAGTCATGAAGGGAGTAGATAATGCTTTTAACGTGCCATTTCTCTCCCCTCACAGATGGCTATTAAAAGCTTTGATAAAAGCAAATTAAAATCTGTTGGAATGCTGGCCCAGAGCACGGTTCAGGTGACGGAGACGGGCTGCAGTGGTGAGTTTGTGGAAGATGACGGCACAGCAGCTCCTCTCCGGAGCAGGTTAATGCAGCGCAGACACACGGTCACTGTGCCGCTGCCAGCAGAGCAGGTCGGGGACAGCGGCTCCTCCAGCCCCGCAGAGCCAGAGGTTCCAGAGGCACAGGGCGGTGCTGGCGCGGTTCCACAGCACTGACAGGGAAGCGCGGAGCTGCAGCCCAAAGCTGAGGGAGCTGGTGTGAATTTCCACGGCCCTTGCCTGTGTGTGGGAGATGGGGTGACACTGACAGCCGGCTCAGGGCAGACACGGCCGGCTCTGCAGCACAGCTGGGATGCTCTGGCACCTTGGGGACTGACTCCTCTCTTCCTGGTGGAGGTGCCCACACAGATCATTACTGATCTCACAAACAGGGACGTAGCGAGATGAAGACAGCAAAATTACTTTCCTATTCTATTCAGCACTTATTAAAAAGTTCTATGTAACAGTAAACCAAATGAAACCCTGTATTGTATTTTTTCAGCCACCCACTTTGTTTTAAAAATATTTGAATAATTTTTGCATTTTCAGTTTTTATCACTACATTCAGAATTAAATATAAATATATTTATATATGTAAAAAGATATATTGGATAACAATGTATTTATTGCCAGAGGTAATTGAAATGTCTCTATTTTTATTGTAACATTACAAACCATTATAGTATATATTTCTGTATATTTCAGTAGCTGGGCAAACAATAGTCTATAACATCAGCATTATTAATGTGAAGGGATGTAATCCTTGCTGATCTCTTAGCAATGCTCCCCTGTACTGGAGCTGCAAGATGAGGTTCTTACAGAGGAGCCAAGATACTGGGGGAAAAGGTGGAGAGCCCCTGACAAAGCTGAACTTTGGACTTGCTGTGCACAGCCTAATAAAAAAGAAGCAAGCAGGTTCAAGGGCACACAAAATTGTTTTTCCCCTCCTCTAAAGCAAGTAATGCAAAAATGTACAAGGATTCATAATTCTGAACCTGGGCAACATCCACAGACAAAACCGCTTAGGAGCCTGCTCTGGACTGCTCTTAAAAAGGTGAAATTCCCATTCTGAAAGGTCCTTCTCACATCAGGGAGCAGTGGCTGGAATAGGCCAGATCCTGCCCCATTCCTGGGGGTGATCACCGAAGAACTGGAAGCTCACAGGGAACCACAAAGTGGCTGCTTGGATTTGAGTTCATTGTCTGCTGTTCGGTTATGGGAGGAGAAGGTGTAAATAGCACAAGCCAGGTTTGGCAGCGCAGTTTTTTTTTATTCTTGGCTCATCACATCTAGCTTGCATTTTATTTCATGAACTGTTTGTATAGATAATTCTCTTTCTTTTAACTGTATTAGTAAACTGCCTGGCAAAGTACAAAGCTGGAAGACAGAGTGGTGGGTTTTCCAGATAACATTTTAATCTAAGAGGTAAAATGTCAAATGACATTTGGGTTTGAGAGTAATGTGTTTATTTTTCTAATAATTTATGAGTTCATCTGATTTTCTAATGTGCCTTGGATTTGTGCCAAATGATGGAAAGAAAAAAACTAGTAAAAGAACTCTTGAAAATGCTGTTTTCTTTGAGTGCTTTTGTCCAAGCATTGAGTGTATTACACAGATTTCCTTGCAAAATGCCAAGTCTAGACCAAAAGAAACAAAAATAACTGTTTAAAATTTTTAACCCCATTCAGACAAGATGAAAAACACACCCACTAGTGCTCACTTGAAACAAGTTTATTCTGTTCCAAAAAACACTGCAGTTGGACTGGTACACGATCCTGTTGAATGATGTCAGATAGGGGGCTGCGGTGGGAGAGTGCTGATCAGCACGTTACAGTATTGATCCCACTGAGTTCCATAACCATAGTGTTGAATAAAGGTACAGCACAAGTTCAGTTTTACTCTACGCATGCAGGAGTTGCAGAGTTTAGGAAAACGGTCATTTTGTTTTCTTCCAGGTAAGAAACACTCCAGCCATTTGATAGAAGTGGAGGTAGTTGTAAGAATACACAACGCCAAGTGTCTGAACAGTGCTGTGTGTGACACACTTAACTTGCTTTGTCTGAGAGCGCTCAGGAGCTCAGGGGAACAGGTCAGCTGTGTGCTGGTAACATTTCTCTGCACAGACTGCCTGACAGGAATCCCCTGACCCAAACATTATTTTGATACCTTCATTTTTAAATTTCCAGTAAGGACTTGAGAGCCAGTGACTGGCTCGACAGGAAATCTTTCTAACATTTCTGCGACACAGCCTGGAGGCAAGACTTTTAAACTCTGAGTGGCTGTTCCCTGCTTCTCACTTGGCTCCTCCTGTGTTTGGTGTCTCCAATAGCAGCAAGTGAAGTGTGTGCAGTGGCTGAAAGCAGAGCTTACAGTGAGTAAGGGCAACAAAACATTCATGCTAATGAAGCCACGGGGAACCCCACACTGCTCAGGCCTCTTACACTACAAAAATTTAAGTTATAAAATCCCCCTTCTCGGATTTATTTTACAAGTTTATTTGTTGGCCTTTTATAATAATAAAAAAAAGTCAAGAAGCGTAAACATTTTCAGATCTTGCATTCTGCCTGCTAACAGCATTTTTCCAGGGTATTGTTTGGCAGCCTTACAGTAGTATTAATAGTCATCCTCTTCATCAGAATCCAGTACTTTTCTTCTGTTGAACTAAAATGAAATACAGAAGGTGAAAATGGAAAGGTCATGGTAAATCCAGGCTGGCACAAACCTTTCCCACTCCGTGCACGTGGCACTGAAGGCACTGCCTGGGCAGAACACCCACCCCATCCATCCTCAGCCCCGCCCCAGCCCTGCCTGGCCCCCGGGACAGGACAGCGCCAGGCCAGGCTGTGTCACACCACGCTGGCCCCAGGGCAACAGCTGCCCGTGCCCCAGGACGGCTCTGAGGAATCCCAGCGCTCACCAGGGCAGGGAAAGAGATGCAAATACAAAGTTCCACCCTGAGCTGGTCCCATACGTGCCATTCTGCTGCTCTATAACGTTACATTTAGGAAACTTACCTTCACTGTTGTTTTCTTTTCTGTTTGCTGACTCACTTTTTCGAGTATTTCTATCAAACCTTGTTCTGATACCTAGGAAAGCGAATCAAAATGTGGATAAACACACGCAGAGATGCCTAGGATCAGCTGAATCTCAATTTTCTTTCTTACAAAAGGTTTTTAATGGAATTATATAAGAGTCTTTAGAAGCTATTTACAGTTAATTTAACTTACATCTACTCTAAACATCTTTTGTAAAGAGTGAATTGGGCTTAAATATAAATATATGTGAGAAAGAATTACGAAATATACTCACCTTTCCAGCTAGCTGTCCAAATCTTGCCATCTGTATAAGATAATTCTCTACTGCTTTTGCTTTGTCTGGCTTCACAAGCGCTAAATTGCTTACTGCAACAGAAAGAGGCTCTGTCCATTTGGGTTCAAAACATTCTCAAATACCTTCACTAGTAACTAAAAAGTGAGGAATGTCCCCATGAAACCATCTTCTTCATGGCAGGGTCATGAAATAAATTGAAAAAGGCATTTTCATTTATGCCAAGTACAAGACAATTCTATTTCTTACTTTTAAATATTTGCTCCTGATTAAAAACTTTGACTCCCAGTGCAATTCCTTCTCCTAATTTAAAAAAACCCCAAAACGTGAACATCATTCAGATACCCATTAGCGTCTCCCTTCCAGTCACTGATATTACCAGCTGAAAAGCTGCAAGTTTTATCTTCTCAGCAACAACAGTATTCTTCTAGCCTGGCCTCTGGACAACACACTTTTGAGGAGTCCTTCAGGTGAGTATTTTTTATTAGAAAGTTACTTGGATACTCACATCTCGCACGAGCTGCTTGATCAAGAACTTGAGCTAAAATAGTATTTCTTATCTCTGCTTCCCTGTAAGGAAAAGTGAAGCACACATTAAAGGTGGGATTTCAAATACCTAAAATAACATGCACAAAACAGCAAACTACAGAAGACTTTGATCTGCCCTTTAGATGCTGCATGCATCCATGAGGAATTCACCCCAAGGCAGTGCACGGCAGGGCACGCACAAGGAATAGTCCATGCAATCACAAACTAAACCCCATTTATGTATTTAGAATTTTTCGCTAAGTCTCCATACATTGACAGTATTTGACAATAAGTATCTGCAAAACCGGAGCTTCAGTTGATGAAACTTTAGTTAATACAGACTTGGACTGTGCAAAGTCAGCTCTTCAAACACTTGTTCACAGTCTTCCCCTCAGCACAAACACTGAACACTGTTCCCACACTAAGCTCCAACACAAGCAATTTTGTTTCAGAACTGTAAATGGAATAGATACCTCAGAAAAATCGAATCAGCTAGGAAAGGCTCTTCCCACTGCAGTAACAGCCAAACCCACCCAAACTCAGCACGGACAAAAAGCACCACTTTGGGGGGAGTTCTGCCAGCCTTCAAGACTTGGATCATAAACTCCTACCCACCCTGAGGAGCCAAGGATTCTGCCTTCCAGAGGCAGGTGACGGGGAGGGATGGTGCTTCCCCAGAGCACCCTACTGTCTCACTGAGGTGACTGAACTCAGACCAGTCCCAGGTGAAAATGAGCTGCTGCTGTTTTCTCGTCAAGCCCTCCCACCCCAGCAGGGTTCAGGCAGCGTAGTCATGGCATGGGAGCCACACCTGGATCAAATCTTTGACATTTCAGTTCCTTTGTTGGTGGTTTTCCCAGCAACAAAACAAATTTGGGGCAGCATTCCAAAGAAAATAAATACTAAAAAAAAAAA
>VYZT01064658.1:57233-67976 GCA_013400735.1 Pomatostomus ruficeps
TTCCCTCACCCCGTGCTCGGCCCGGATCTCGCCCATTCCCTCACCCCGTGCTCGGCCCGGATCTCGCCCATTCCCTCACCCCGTGCTCGGCCCGGATCTCGCCCAGCCGTCGTTGCCGCAGCGCCTCCAGCTCCTCGTCCGCCATGGCTGGGCCCGCCCGCCCCAGGCGCTGCCAATCCACCGCCGAGCGCTGCCCCCGCCCCGCCGCGCCCGCGCCAGGCGAGGCCAATCCACCGCCGAGCCGCGAGCCCCCTCACGGGGCAGGGTCACCCGGAGCGGGGACAAGGGACGCGTCCGGGCGGGGTTGGGCTGTCTCCAGCGAGGGACACCCCACACCTCCCTGGGCGGCTCTGCCATCCTCAGTGTAAAGAAGTTTTGCCTCATATCGAGGTGGAATTTGTGTTTTAGTTTACGGCTGTTCCTCCTCGCCTGTCGCTGGGCGGCACTGTAAGAGCCCGGCACCGTCCCCGTGGGGATATTGGTACGGATCGAGGAGATCCCCTCTCGCTCTTCTCCCGGCCCAGGTCTCACAGTCTCTCCTCATCGGAGGGATGCTCCAGCCCCCTCGTCATCTTTGTGGTCTCTGCTGGACCTTCTCCGGCAGCTCCTTGTCTTTCTGAGCTGCCCCTCCTTGGGGAGCCGCTGCCGTGAGGAGCCGGAGCGGGCCGGGGCAGCCCGGGAGTGCTCGGTGTGTGAGGGCGCGGCGGGACGGGCACGGTCCCGCTGACCTGAGGGAACATCGGCGCTTTGCCTGACCCTTTGTGCCAGTGACGGATACAAAAGTCACCAGGGACTGGTGGCCTGGGCTCTGCGTCTGCCACGGCCCCTCCGATTTCCTCTGGAAAGCAGCGGTGGGGACACGATTTGGTCAAGCACCCACAGACGCGTCACGGAGCGGCGCTGCCCCAAGGTCTGCTCGGCTGGGGCTCCCCAAAAGTGCCTCCCTGTGCTGAGCCCGCCTGCTTCCCAGTTCGGTCCACAGGCGGCAAACTGGGACTGAAAGACACCCCGCCCCTCAGCCATGGCCCTGTTTCTGGAATCACATAGAAAAAGCCCAAAAACTCCCCCCAAAAGCTGACAAAGGTACTGGCTTTCGCCAGGCTGGGTACAATAGCGTCATAATAGCAATACAGCTATTACTGGCACACACATTTAATAGCTTCAATCATGTTAAAAAAGTAACTTTGACACCTCAAATTTCAGCCTTCAGCCTTTAGTGTTGGTCAGTCACACTCTCTTATTAAAGGAAATAGGTTTTCCACTCGTACTTTAAGATTTCATTTAACCAAAGAAACAACACCAAAAGCTGTTCTACCAGGATGAATAAGCCACAACTCCTTGAAAGCAGGGCTAATAAAGATGTATTACGAAATATTTCTGGTCTAGTTTTAAAAAGTAACAAACTGTGTCATGTGCTTGTTCATTTAGCAGCTCCTGCACTAAACGCAGACCAGATTAGTGTAGTGGAATTAATTTTCTTTGGATCTCTCCATGTTTCCATCCACCCTCCAGATGGATCATAGGAGCCTGTCCGTCCTGCCTGAGAACCCTGCCTCCATCCTCGTGTTCTGAGATGCATGTTCAGACCAACTGAAGATCAGGGCTGTTTCGGGAGCACTTTTCAGCGGCTCCGAAGGCAGGATTCGGGTTGTCCTTCCCCATGGGCAGCAGAGGGAGCCCTCGTTCTACACAAGAGTATTCGGCGCTCATCGTTAAAACAGAAAACAAACAAAAAATGTTGGTTTGTTGGGTTGTTGTTTTTTTTTTTTGCCGTGCAGTATGTTCTCCCAGATGAAGCTTTAATCTATATCGTACATCTCTGCTGCTGTAAATTCATGCTCCATTATACCGCCATATGCTTGGCTTCGCTCAGAGGAAGCTGCAGTAATCCTAATACTTCATCTCGCTTTATAGATATTTGTGTTGCGGATTTCACTGCATATTGTTTGCTCACACACTTAAAGGTTATGTCTTAATAAGTTGTTTTGTGTGAGTTTATTAGCAGTGAGCTGGCAGTTGATGAGGTTTTGTGTTTTGAGAAGGTGTCGTTGTAGTAATTGTCAATTTTGTTATGAGGCTCAGGAAGCAGAAAGGGAGAGTTTGGTTCATTAAAGAAATTGGGAGACAAAAGTGCTTTAGGTTGTACATCATTTTTGGCTCGACAGCTGCCTGGTTTCTTTTTCAGCTGCTCAGAGATATAGATCATTTCTTAATGTGGAAATATGAAAGGATAGACCAAGGTTTTTCAGAACTGGTTGAGTTGCTTCCTAGTGTTCAGAACCTTCAGTTGTGATGCAGAAATCATGGATTCCTGGAAGTTCGAGACACATTTGATATATCCACAGAATACCGTATGCCATTTATATTGATGAGGATGTTAAGGATGAGGATATAAGGATGTTAAACAGAAAAGAGATGCTTTAAAAAGACTGGGTTTTCTATTTTTTACACACGCTGTGTTCTTTAGGAATGTCAGCTGTGAAAGGTGCTCAGTATGAGTTGATTTGCAAGTAATAATGCACTATGTGTACATTAGGAATTCAGCAGAGTTACCAGGACTGCTTGAGATACGTAAAGATCTCCAGGATATCACTTTCAGTAAGCAGGATCCTTCACAAGCCCTTTGAGACTCAACTTCAAACACTAGAGGGCTCAAGAAATGCTGCGGATTTTTTCGCCCAAGGGTTTGGGCGCTATAAATTGTGTCTTTCTTTAAGGAATGCTCACATTGACCTCATAATCATCCTCGGAATGACAAACAGAATGCAAGAAAAAACTCATGAGCAAAACATCTCATTCCTCAAGCAATTGTAAATAAAACAAAATACTGATGGTTGTGTCAACACTCTGCAAACTCGATGTTTAGCACTTTTACTTGGAAGATACACTGGAAATCCTTGCTTGATGAAATCCTTGCTTAGTCATCTCTGGCCTAAATTAAAATTTTAATAAAAATTAACCAGAGAAACATTGCTTTAAAAAATGGTAAACATTGCAATGTCTTCAAAATAAGCATTGCAAAATGTTACCACCTTACAGAAGCTGAAGTAAGACACTTAAAAAAAGAAAACTGAATTCAGTGTTTGATGTGAGAAAAATCCACAACAACAATGGAAACTAAATATATAATCTTCAATAATTAACAGTGAATTTTAAGTATCTAACTAGTAATTATACAATAATACTGTGCCTGTTCCGAAGCTTACTGAAGCCATAGAAAATTTCCCCTTTAATTTCCATAAACAAACACCAATGCAAACAAGGATTATTTGCAATGCAACACTCTGGAGGGGTGCCTCAGCAGTGGGCACTAGTAAATAAATAAATACTGCCAGGAGAAGCACTGTGCCCAGGCTGGGTCATGGCTTTACAAAGATTTGTATGCAGTAACAGCAAAATACAGCAGAATAGATTTGGAAATGGAATTATGTCCATGTGTGAGGAGATCTCAGATTGTAAAAGATCTGTAGAAGGAGTGAGAAAAGGAAAAATCTTACTCTTTACAATTTTGTTGACAGACTTTTAAATTACATTTTATTTCAAAGACAAAATAGCAAATGTTTTGCAGGAATATAATCCAAAAAGTGCCATCAGATGTGGGGAGCACACTCAAGTGTTTCCTTATGCTATATACATATATATATATATATATATATTTAAGGTGGGATACAGAAGCTGTGATAGCATCCTACAGGTTTCAGCAGGAACTCATTGGAGCTTAAGTCCAACACCTGCCAAGTACCTGAGTTCACGTGTAACTTTCAGTCCATTGAAATGAACTTTCTCTATATATTTACCTGTATATTTCTATATCTAGATCTGCATATTTCCTATTTTAGCATTGCCATCACTCATGGGTTGGCTCTGCTACAGAAGTGTCAATAGCTACTTTAACCTGGCTGAGGGCATTGATGGGATTTTTATTGCTATATATATGCTCTTATGCCTTAATTTTTAAAACATGTGTGTTAAAGGTTTTTTTTTTTCTTTTGCTTAATCAAGAAGTAGAGCATGAAAGCCTTTGAGTTTTTTGGCTAAAATCTTATACTTGAGGTTGTTCTTTCTCCTTCTGGGTATTGTACTTGTGCTCATGGGAAGCAGCTGTGTGTAATGAGCTGGAGCACAGCAAAGCCAATAAAACAGAAACTCTGCATTATCAGCACATACGTGAAGTGAGGATGGACTGTGGCTTAAACCAGCTTCCTGTTTTTCTTTTGGATTTGTGATATTTTCCTCTGAAAATATTTACTGTATTGTTATATTTCTACAAGATTAAGCACTTATCACTTATTTGTTGGTTTGGTTAATGAGGAACGTTGACTATTGTTTTACTGTCCCTCCTTAAAGACTTTTTACCCATATTTGAGGTTCAGAGTAGGAATTAACTTGAACGGGATGACTGTACTGACCGTTTAGAACCATTGCATTCAGCTGAGCAGGTTAAGCACTGTCTGTGAGAGAAGATCAGGATTGTTCTTCTTCCTTAGGTCTCTTTGCAGCTGAACATGGTTTGTTCTGAAACACATTCCCCAGCTCCCAAATAGATACCTGAACTATGAATTATAGAGAGTAGACAATGTAGAAATATCTCTCTAAGTTAAAAGGAAAGCTGTTGCATTTGCCAGTAGTATTGTTTTATTTAGTAAAATTAGACACTCTCACTTTTATAGAAGTGTTCATTTAGGAGTTTTATAACTGTTGCTACATTTAGATGTGGAAGTTTACCCTTGTTGTCCACCAGAATTACTTTTTGATTTAAAAAAATCAAAATAACCTGAAATAAACCCTTCCATATTTGTTGAACTTCATAAATTTGAAGCAGGGCTCTATTAAAAGATATTACTGTGTAAAAGAGAGATGCATTAAGCCAGCAGTTCTCTCCTGGTAGTGAGTATGTTCTTGCTTTAGAAACAGACATGCACTAGTTCTGGTTTTTTACTTATTTTTGGAAATGACACAGGTATGAGATGCAGTAGATTATTGGGGTTTTTTCATTATTAAGTATTTATTGCATTCCAAGTATTAAATTTTGCGGTAGCCTATGGAAAAGTGTCTACTTTAAATGGTATAGAACACTATTGGTTCTAATTATTTATTTAAGAGCCCACGGAATAAAAGATGCACATTAAAAATACTGAAGTTACCCACTTTACCTCACTGTCTGTTTCCCCTTTAGGCTGCTGTTTCACTGAGATGAAAAGAGAGAGGAATAAATGGAGGGCAGATTTCACAGAAAGCTACAGAGCGGGGTGATCAAAAGACAAGAGCTGGGAGAGGAAAGGTGAGACTGGGGTGAAAAGCAGTGCTTGCTCAGTTTTCACTTTTGTTATTTGCCTTTGCTTAGGTCAAGCTGTGCAGAGAAGGCCTGAGCTGACCCCGCAGAGCTTTGGCTGTTCCACACCCCGTGAGCTGTTCTAGGAGAGGGGGGTGGAGCAGGACAAAAGTGAATATTGAACTGTATTATGAGGAAAGCAGGGGATCTGCTGCCTGAGCAGCCCTTTACCTGCAGTTATTTCCAACAGAATTAAACAAGAGGTAGACTGACTGCCTTCAGCTTGTCTTCTCACTCTTTCATATCACATGAAAGATGAATCCTTCACAGAGGCATCATTCCTCACTGATTCCTTGGGCTCTACAAACAATAATATTTCCCTTGTATCCCATGTACAGCAGCTGTAAGCTTTGGTTTCCAAATTTCCAGCATTAATATGCTTGAGTATTTTTAACATGTAAGAGCACAAAGTGTAAGTTAGATAAATCAGAATATTAGTTTAGGTTGGTATCACTGTCGAGCTTCTTTAATTTTCAAAGATGAAGATAATTACTTTAAGGGTGTTTCTGCCCTTGTTGGTAGTCTATTATTGACTTTATTACTGACTAAACCAGAATATTTCTTATAATAACTGTTCTGACTGACACACTTGCTAATTGTGATGTACTGTATAAGACACCTCAAATGAACCAGACACCAGTGTGTGGTACTGTCACACTGTTTGTAGTTATTTAAACAAATGCTATATTCAAAGGATTGTTTATAGAAACCTCTTGTAAGTACCTTTCTGTTAAGTGTGCTGATGTGTGATACTTCAAAGTTTGCTTCCTACTGCCTGGGAGCAAACCCCTCTGAAACCCAGGCAGTCTCTCTGGAGGAGTGTTACCCTGGACACTGGATCGAGGTCAGTCCACCTGTGGCTGTCAGTGCTACTGACCCTGGCAGACGTGGGCTCCCTGATTTTGTGGCAGTTGTCTGCTCCAGACCCTGGAAGCCTTCACATCCCGAGCCTTAGGGCTGCAGTCCAATGATCTTCCCAGAACTGGGGAAGCTGGAAGACCAGGTTTCTCAGCAGCCCTTTCTTTACGCCAGATACCGAGCAGCTCACCAGAACCCTGCCTGGCTTCTGCTGGAAGCTGAGCAGAATGGAATCAGATACATTTTCTTTGCCAATTCTGCACATTCTGACAATGTAAATTGTTCTTCTGATTGGTTCTGCAGAGGTGAAAATAGTTTGGGTTTCACACACAGAGAAATGTGATGACCAAAAAAAAAGATATTGAATTTATGGAGAATTATGTTTGTAAAGAGGAAAGATAAGCAAGAATGAATGCATGATTTCTGTTTACTGCATGTATACAAATAATTGAAAAAAACTGGAACAAGGTTTACTAAGATTTAGTGTTGGGCATATGTATTTGTTGTGTTGTTTCTATTGGATGTGAAAACAGCAGGCTGCTTCTCACACAGGCATTTTATTAAGGCAATTATGGGGATGAAACATAGTTTTGAGAAAAATGAGTGTTTAGAGAGTAGGACAAATTCATGCAAAAATCATTATTTAAAAAAAAAGCAAAATTACCCTTTCTATGTCAGTCACAAGTCAAAAAAACTTTATCATGTGAAAACTTAGGAGTTTAAGAAAAGTGTTTCTGTAAAGGTTTTCAAACTGTTTAGTGACATTATTAATAATGTATTTCTGTTGGTACGCAGTAAGGCACCAGCCAGGGAAAACAGAGTGAACCTTTAGAGTGTGATTCAGTGACGATTGATCGTGACTGTGTTGTCTGATTCCAACACACCTCAGGTTTCACTTTCTGAGGTGGCTGTATAGCTGATTTACTTTGATTATATAAATCATGTAGGACGTGTTTCTGGCTGCATCGGTATGTCCATTTAGGTACACTGTTGTAATTAAAACCTTTGTTCTAACCTTCTTGGGCTTGTATATAGCACACCATGCTTAACAGCAGGAAGGGTCTTCCAGCTGGTTGAAATAAACTGGAAAGTAGTTGTTATAAAATACTGAAAGACATTGAAAATGTCACTAGCTTTTCCCTTTTGGAGGAAGAATTCTGCTTTTAGCATGACAGAAGGTATTTCTTGCACTCATTTCAGCACTAGATTCCAAGAAAAAATTGTGACTTCTAGAGAGAAAGCTGCATAAAGAACTAGCAAGGATTAGACAACAGCAGCTGTACTTCTGAATAATTTAGGTTTAATTTGCAAAATTATACAGGAAAGGATTATCACTTGTATTTGAGAAAATGGAGCTACAAGTGTTGTTATAAAAAGTGACAATGTACATACCATCTAAAGTCACACAGGGGCCGTTGTGTCACTTTGGGCTGGATCCTGCAGAGCTGCTTGCCAAGACACTTGTAGAATCCTGAGTGGGGAGTAAATAGTGTAGGGAGAGCTTCCTTTGTCTGGATATGCAGCAGAGCAGAGCCCTTCCTGAAGGTTTAAGCTTGTGCTTGAGAGGAATGTCTGTCAGGCGCACCTGGTGACATGAACAGCAGCTTGCTCCAGAGGGGTCAATTAATTCTGTTATGGTTATATATTTACAGTTATTTATAGTAAAAGATCCCAGGGGACTTCCAGCCCCTTTCTTCTCCTGGAAGCCCAGCTATTGAGTATGTGGCAGTCAAGAGCACTCGCTGCTTCAGGCATATTTGCCTTTTGATCAAAAGCAAAGTTGATTGTCCCACTTTTCCCTAAGCCATCCTGCTCTTCAGCTACAAGGTATATGTAAACCAGGAAGAATGTCTTGTTCTTCTCTCCTGCCTCAATATTGACATTGCAGTCCCATAAGGTTAAGGCAAGATTTTCTCAGAATGTTTCCTGCTCATATTTCAGAGGAATTCTTAGTTGTAAACTGCAAATTCTGCATCAAATGCTTGTCATTATGTTTCTGCAAAAAAATGATGTTTATATATAAATCAGTAAGTTACGGACTGTTACAATCCCGTAATTTCCAAACATGAGTTCATAACACTGGCAGAGATTGTGATTTTGTCTTGGCCTTGCCATCACCTGGTCACACAGGAGAACCTCAATAACTGGCAGTTTGGTTTTGCTTGATGCTGTGTGTGATCAGAAGATACCTGTGGCCACGTGAGATCTCTGCAAATGATGCTCACCTGCACTCCAGGCTTGTGGGGATCTGTGCAGCCTGGGAGCCTGGGCAGGAGATTCATTCTCAGATATGTAGGTGTACCCTGAGGGTTGTAAGTCCTGGATTTTACAGAGAAAAGAGGCAAACATCAAGCTGTTAAAAAAGATGCATGCAAGTAATTCAAGGCTTTACCAAGGAAAAAATCTTGCTTTAATGCAAGAACTGGTGCATCTTCACAAATCCAAATTTAGAGGTAACAGAAATAGAGGGAGTTTTTGTAAATGGGAGAATGGTCTGGGACATTCAGAGAAACCTGATGGGACCTCAGAGAGTGCTCAGGAAAAGGAAGTCAGGAAAAGGAAGCAAATGATGTGTAAAGTTTATTATATTCTTGTGAAATGGAAGATGTGAGGAGCTTGTCCTGTAAAGCCACTGTGGTCAGGGTTTCTGGAGGTGGGCTGAAGTCAGAAGGATTCTGACTATACAATATCCAGGGCACCAATTTAGATTCCCACTGACTTGCAGAGTTGGTAATAGGATTAGAGAGTCTCAAGTACTTCTCTACGATTACCATAGGGCAGTGAACTATAAAAAAGTCCTTTTATTTTTTTAACAAATAAGGGTATAAAGTCTCTATTTTTTAGTAAAAAAAAACCTTGTGCAATGTTCCCATTTCCCATCTACATGCTGTTTAGAATAGTAAATATTGGATTCTGCATTTGAATTAATGAATGAGGCTCATATTTAGTCTGTTAAAACCACATGTGTGTTTAAATTATTTATCTGTTGAACTTCTGATGCAGAAGTGAAAGACCTTGCAAATACAGTACTGCTCCTGGTATATTTTCATAGGTTTTTACAGAGGGAAATCCTAGTGGATTGTAGAAAACAGTACTCACTAAAATGAACTCACAAAATGATTTGATCAAAATTTGATCAAATATTAGTTGTATGTTCCTCATAGTATCCTACTAGTTAGAAAACTCTTGGAAAAGTTCCTTTTATCTTGAAGCCATGTAAATATTTGTGACCAAATTATGAGTTCTTCCCATCCCATTCCATTCTTTATTGCCCTTTGCTCTGTACACAATCCACAGACCTCACAAATTTTCTATTTTAAAACCAAAATAAAGCCCCCACAAAAGCACTGACGATAACATCCCATATAGGAGGGTGCTTTTATACAGACATTTCAATGTGAGGCATAAATGGAGAGAATATATTAATGTGTGAAGCTGATGATTTGTATCTCCTTAATTGCTTGCAGGATGAAGTGGAGAAGGTCACTCCCCTTAGAGTAGAGCACTTGGATTTTTCATTCTGAGTTTCCCATGGGCTTCCTACTTGATCCTGGACTGCCAACTCCCGAAAAAGGCAACCAGGTTCTCTCAAAGGCTTACAGCAAGGTACAATTTTGTGTCAATGAATTTTTTCACAGTCCTGGGTGGGATATATAAGGGAAATGCACTGTTTTACAAGAAATGTAAATATCATTCAGTCTCATGAAATTTGAGTAATGTGACTAATATAGAGTATCTTTTATTTTTTCTTTTTTTAAATCTCAGAATTATTCTTAATCTTAAACGATTCATGTACTACATAAACACAGCCAATTCCCATTTTATGTTGTGTTTGACTTTATTCTTGAAAGCCCTGATCTGTTTTGAAGAGGAATTGCATAATCTAGTAACTTTTTCTACAACATCCATGATTTATGTAGTCATAACATGGTGAATTTTTGTTTTATTGAGGTTTTAGTTTTACTCCAAAAATCCAAACAGGCAAATAAATGTTGGATTATATTTCTTTCTGGTTATCATCAGAAACACCCTTTAGTCAAGCTGCACTTCACCAAGATGTTTTTTACCTTCACAAATCGGGAGGTATTAGGGAACTGATTAATTGTGACCAAAGATGTGACTTTAGGTCGGTGACAGCGCTCAAGTACAAGCTGAAAGCAAAACTGGCATTTTAGAATAGGTAGCTGTCTAGAAATCAACAATGAGATGTTTTCAGGGGACACCGGAGTGCTGGGAGAGCCTGTTAGACATGTGCCAGACTGCAGGACATCACCTGTGCGCTGCTGCCCGCGGCGAGCGGACGAAGAACTCGGCTGCTGGGGAAGGTGGCGGCTGAAGGAGGTAAAGCGAGCGGTGGATTATTACATCAGCGGGGTAATTTGGGCACTTCGCCCACGGGGGACATCCTAAAGCAGGCGCACAGGACCGTTCCGTCCGCGGGAACTCGGAACGGGGAAGGCAGGGCGGGGGCGGCCCCACATGCCCCGGCCCCTCCCCGCCCGCCCACTGCGGGGAGCGGCGGCGGGGCAGGGCCGGGCCGGGCAGCGCGGGCA
>VYZT01064658.1:68669-161812 GCA_013400735.1 Pomatostomus ruficeps
CGCCGCTGGCGCTCGCCCTGCCCGAGGACGCCCGCCCGGGCACCCGCCTGGCCACCCTGGCCCCCGCGCGCTTCGCCTCCGCGTGGTTCGAGCTGCTGTCGCCGCCCGTCGAGGAGTCGCCGGTGCGCGTGGAGCGGGAGAGCGGCGAGGTGACGCTGCGCGCCGCCCTGGACAGGGAGGCGGTGGCCGCCTGGGAGCTCGTCGTCCGCGTCCAGGAGCGCCGAGGTGGGTGTTAGACAAAGTCCTGGACGAAGTAGTGGTCTTGTCCCATCAGGGAGTCGGAGGACAGTTTGTCCTTGTCCCCAGGTGACAACACGCACCTAACGCTGGTTTAGCATCAGGTGTCATCTGCGGTTATATGGTGGAATGTAGTTTTGGTCTTTTAAATCTGGAAATCATTAATATTAAAGCACTGGAGGTGACAAGAACATTATGTAGCTTAGGGAAGGTGGACTGCACAGCTGTGTGAAAATGCTTGGAGCAGGAAGGTGTTCAGCAGCATTTAAGTGTTTCGCCGGTTAGAAATATTGGTTATTACTGAGTGGCTGAGGCACAGCATGTACTTCTTACACACTGGTGTTTGTTATTAAAGTGCTCCCTATAGCTCTCATCCTGTAGGTGCCTAACTTGAACATGCAGCTGAAGCCACTGAGTTTTGAGTCATTATTAAAGTTGAGCATGTTTGACTCACAAGCATGATGTGGAGTTTTGCAGGACTGGAGCCTTTGCGTTTAGGTAGCTGTTCTTTAAAAAAAAAATAAAAATCTCAGGAATTCAATGTACACCATTAAAATGGCACATCTGTAACTTAAATTGTTTTTCACAAGCTCTTACTCAAGTTAAATGGAATAGCTAATTCCATTTATTGATCACACATACTGCTTTTTAAAACTCTCTTTTCCTTCCTAATTGTCATCTTGGTTAATATTTTTCACCTATGAAAATACAGATTAAGCTTAGTTTTAATTTATGAATGGTGGGTATCTCTGCATGTCTCTTTTTTATTTTCATGTTACTTGTGATTGTAACAATGTTCCAAAGATTGCCCAGAATGAATATTCTGGAGAAAATCTTATCAGAAGAAATAGGTTGGTTGGCCTGATTTCATCTTGGAAAGGTTTAGGAAGGGTTTGGCATTATGTGACTTCTGGTGGTTGTGAAAACGATTAACTTCTCAGCAGTGCAGCTGCTTAGAGCGATTTCCCTTAGCCACAGAGCAGCGCAGGCGGGAGAGATGAAAAGCTTCCCACGCGATTCCTTTCCCTTATCTCGTCTGTTTCCTGACTGAGGGGCAGCCCATAGGAGTGAGAGGCAGTTTATTCCTCGGTGTCTGTGAAATCCCTGGGGATGCCTGCAGGGCTCTAATTAGCGCTGACAGTTTCAGTGACATGGATACTTCGCCTGTGAAGCCGGCTACATCAGCAGCTCCTTTCGCTCGGGTCCTGAGGAGCACCTCTCAGATCCTTCTCTCGTGCTCTCTGGGGTTTTGTCGTGCCTGTCGCTGTCGCGTGTTGGTGTCACTCGCTTGCACTGGCTTTGTGCTGTGTTCCAGCTTGAGCTTCGGCTCCAAGCCAAGAGCCTGAGAGACCAGTTTCAAAGCACAGCACTTTCTGTGTCCCACCCCTGCTACCCAGGCTCCAGCAAGGCTACCTGCCAAGGGGAATGTCGTTACTCCAGGCAGTGACAAAATCCATCGGGTCAATCCGAGTGCGCTGCTGGGATGTTCACCCACTCTGTCATGCCGCTCAAGTTCCAGCCCTTTGTTGGTGTCACAGTTCCGTCTGTCAGGATCTAGAAGATGATGTTAGAAAAGTGGTAGCTAACCTTGCCCCCGGTTACTGCTGGTCTCACCTTTGTGGTCGTTTTTTCTCTTATCTAGTCTGAATATAGAAGTCTGAGATTGCCTGGAACAAAGCTTGTCATTCTGTCATGCCCGAGACTTCACTTCCAAAGCAATGTTTGCTAATGCAGTTTAAAAAAATCTGAAACAACTTTTAACTTAATTTCAGGGGTTTTGTCTTATCATCATGTAGTTTCACTAAGAAGTTTGGAGCGTTTTCCACTAGCCTGATACATTACTGCTGGTAGTGTGTAGTAGTAAGAGGATAAATCCCTAAGAAATATGTAGGATGAAGTTCTGACTCTGAGATTAGGTAGACAGCAATTAATTGTGGACAGTCTGAATGCCATACTTTAGATAGTGGTGATTTTAAGTTTCTTGGTTTAAAGGAGACTAAATTAAAAATAAATCTTAATACTATTGTTTTCATCAGTTAAAAATTAATAATGACTTGATACCTTTTAAAATGCCTTCCAGAATACTTTCATACTCATTGTATAGGAGTTCAAATACATTTAACATAATACTTTTAAAGTTTTAGGTTTAGAAAGTTCTGTCTCTCTTCTTACTTGCAATCCAAACTGCAGTAATCTGAGAAAAGATAACCAAAAGGAAGGGGTAGGAGAAAGATGCCTAGAATAACGACATGTTTTACTTAGTCTGAAATAGATGTAGAATATTGTAAAAACTCAAGGAGAAAACACAGTATTTACAGACATGAACTTTCAGGATGAATTAAAGTGTGGAGATGGTTACACTGAATTTTATTGTGAATAAAAGTGCAAGTTCAGGTTCTTTCTCCAGTTTATTTGCTTTTAACATTTGTGGTAATTTATTTTACATTACACATAACCATAAACATTCCAGTAACTGTAGTTTTCTAGTATTAGAGTCTATGATATCAGATATCTAATTATGTTCAAGTGGTATAAAGTTGTATTAATTTCTTCAATTTGTTTTTCACTTTCCTCTATTCTTGCTGCCTGGTAACTGAGACTTGAAAATGAACCAATAATTAATTCTGTCTTTACTCTCTTCTTCAACCCAGACAATGATGTCGAAGATAAGACAGGATGTTTAAATACTTTAGCATATGAAGTCTTCCCTCTTTTCCTTTATCTTTTCAGTGTAGTTCATTGTGATTCATTTGTAATGTGCACTTCATTACCTACAGTAGTAAAGAGTGCTTAAAAGCACTGTGCCACAAGTGGTCCTAATGCATCCCTAGGAACAATAGCTCATCTTTTTTTTGGCTGATGGAGAATTCTCAAAATAGTAGCAAGAAGATGGGTATAGGGTAATAGGGCAACACTGGGCAGTTTCTTCCTAGTTTGTGACAGCCCCCACTGTTTAGTGCATAAATGGGACTGTGTAGGAGATGTCCTGTATCTGAATTAACTTCTCTTCCGAGGAGAACAAGTGGCATGTAACAGACTGTATGTTTGGGGGTTTTTTACCCTTCAGCTAAAATAGAATTTTAAATACTTTTCTGTTTACTTCCTCTCAATTCTGTCCTGGATATTCAGCACAGCAGTGTGTCCAGGGCTGGTTTTCCACATGCAACCAGACCTTTAGCATCTCAATATCCAGATATCTTCCACAGGTTCATGAAAAGGGAGGGTTTTCTCTCTCTGAGCTGCATCTTGTTGAAGGTGTGAGTTACGTGAGCTCACTCCACTCGGCGTGGCAAGTCCCTGCCAATGGAACGCTCACTCCTCGCTGCCTGCAGTATTTCTCAGTAGACCACAGGCTTTGTGCTGGTCTATGTTCTCCATGTCAGGACACAGGGCTTTTGCTTTGAGGGGCTTTTGCAGAATGAACAACTTTTCAGCATTCAGGGTAGAGGTTTTTTGGCAAAGCTGCAGTTGAGCTTTAAGATTTTTGGTAGTGATGTGCACAAATTACTACTATAATTATTGTCATTACCAGTGCATTACATGCTGTGGTTGCTTTGTGACTGGACATATTTTGGTTATCAATGTCACTTTTTTTTTAAAAAAAAATGTAGATGCCAAGAATAATTTTTTTTTCCTTTGAAAAAGCAATTTTGTCTTTTACTGGTACAGTAAAATTAACTTCAGTGTGTAGAGGAACTAATATGTTACTAATTCTGTTTATTCACTGTGTATCTCTTTGGTTCTTTGATACATCGTACTTAGTTTTATCATAGTTTTTGTTTTCTGGAGGCAGTAATTAGTCACTAGCAAGTAGCAACAGAAAAATCTGGACCTGTAGTGCTAAGTGCTTTTTTAAAGGAGTGGATTTTGCTGTGAAGGAGTAATAGTTTCAGGGCCTGGGCAAGAGAGGAGATAGTGCCTTGGCTGGTATTTCAGCTTCAGGTGAGCTCTTATCCAGCCTGGGCTGGGATCATCCGCAACCTCCCTGAACAACCTGTGCCCATGTCTCACCACCCTCCCAGTAAAAGATTTCTTTCTAACATCTAACCTAAATTTCCCCTCTTTCAATTTGTACCAATTACCCCTTTTCTTGTCACCTCAGTTCCGGACAAAGGGTGTCCCTCTGGCTTCCCTGCAGGCTCCTTCAGATACTGGAAGGTGCTGTGAGGTTCTGCCTTGATGCTGGACAGAAAAATCAATCTTGAGAGCTGAAAACTCTTGAAATTGAAGTATGGCCCAGCAATCTTTAAATTTTTCAAAATTAGCAAACATTATTCAAAAGAAAAGAAACCAAAACAAATTTTACAAACCCAAACCAAAGGGAAACACCAGGAAAACCTCATACATTAATCTGAGCCATGAAATGCTAAAAAAATAAGCCAGAATTTCAGGGCTTAACATGTTTTTTGGCACATGCTCCTTGAGGAGAAGATTCCTGTAGTGACCGCACTGATCACCCAGCCCTGGGTTGTATTCTTCAGTTAACCTTGCCTGGAAGGACTGATGGTTATGCTCATGTTTTTTTTATGGCATTTCAGGATTTTATGCCATTCAATTTATTGGGGCTCAATTTATTCTTCACAAAGCATAATGCTATTTTAAGTTTTTACCCAGTGAGCAGAAGGTAAAATTTCTTAGACTGTCATACAAATGAATATTTTAACATGGGGTAGCATTTCATTTGAGCAGGAGCCATTATTATTGCATTAGTGCTTGGGGGAAGTGCATTAAAGACCCCGCCTCTCTAATCCTGCCGTCTCAAGCTGCCTTGACCTTACTTGATCCACGGGCATTAGCTTTGTAATCTCCTGTCGTTCGTTTTTCTTATCAGAGGATTCACTGAGGGTGATGTTTGATGTACCTTCCAACAGTTAACAGCAGTCACTTTATTTTAAATGTGTTTATCCTGTTTAATCAACGTAGAGAGTGGAGATACCAATTTTGGTAATATTTTCACCTTGAAGGATTTCATGCTTGGAAGTCAAAGATCATCTGTTTTAATTTTATTTGAGGCTTTAGTCCCTTACTAGCTGTATTGATTCTGGGGGGGGATCATCCCTAGGAATTAAGTAGCTTCTGGGTGATGTTTTGCCTTTTACATTTCTTATTACCTCTTTCATGAATTACAGCTGTTAACAGTTACACTTCAAGCTGAGCTTAAGTTGAAGTCATCATCTCTGATCCAGGAGATGGATTTCATCAAACTGCAGTGGGTTTCATGCAATTAAGTTAAAAAAAAAAAAAGAAGTATGTTCTGTGTGCATTCAGGACAGCTAGGGGTGTTTACAGGCTTGGAACGTTACTGATTTGTGGTAGAAAGGAATGTCTGAGGAAGCAGTGGAGAACCATCTTGATGTTTGATCAGTCTGAATGTTATGAAATTATCTATTCTAAGCAGTCAGATTAAAAATACCTTTGTGAGACTGCTGTGACTTGAACACCAAAGCTGTTTAGATCTGGCTGTTTATCATCTCAAACATTCAGTTTCTGCAAAAGAAATGAACTTTTTTTCCTTATTTTCTCAAGATCTAACTAAATTCCAGCACAAATTTGACAATTTGATAGAACTAATAAATTTTAGAAGACACAGACTAGGGTGGATGGGGTCTGGAGCAGCCTGCTCTAGTGGGAGCTGTCCCTGCCCATGGTAGGGAGGTTGAAATGAGATGAACTCTAAGGTCCCTTCCAACCCAAATCATTTTATGATTCCATAATGATCCAAGGAAGCACAGCAGGCTCTGTTGGTGAGGCTACTGATTGTAGTAGCATTTTTACTTTTTTCTTTTCCTGTTTTTTCCTTTCCTCCTTACACATGAAAGACTAGAGAGAAACAACCTGGATCATGCCCAAGAAATTCTAAGGGAAATTTCAAGTGAGCGTCCCATCTTACCGTGGCACGGTAGCTGCTCCTGCTTTAGCCAGGGTCTCCTCTTGTGATAATGCTTTTTGGCCATCAGTAGTAATTCATTGAGACACATGTTTTGTTCTTTAAGGATGCCTGTTGTGATTATTAATTTGCAGTCATTATTTCACATCTGGGCACGCTTGGTTTCCCTGAGTGCCACCCTCAGAAGATTCATGCCACACTGGGAAGTCCCTGATAACATGGTTATCACCTTAAAGCCTCTGAATTGGTTATTTATGCTAACATCCTTTCTGCCATGATCATTGAGGTCCTCTGGTGCTTTCTTTACTTTTGTTTTCTGGTTTGCTTTAACTTCTATTTTAAAAACCATGTGATGGTAAGGAGCAGAGACATGCCAGACTGTCATTATTCTGTCTGCAAAAAAGATGAGGCATATTAGGAGGGAATGTGGGCTGTCCCCAGCTTGAGCCCATCAAAGTTATCTCTTTAGAAGGTTTATGTTTTATGAATGAGCAAACTACTGTACTTAAAAGTAGCCCATCATATACCTCAGGAATTTTCAGAAATGACAGTAGAGAAATGTTTGTGCATAATTGTCCTATTTTTTTTAAGGATATACAGTAGGACTGGGTACAATAACCAGTACCTTTTATCTCATGTTATGGTATGAAAACGGGAAAAGAGATTTCTCCTGATTGCAGATAGAGGCTTAGGGCATTATGATTTTTTTCTGAAAACATATCTTCTAGAACCCTATGTCAGTAGGTATTTTACATGAAGACATATTACAGAGTGAGGTTTTAAAATAGCTCAGCATGATATTTGCAAAGAGTCTTCAAAACTTCAATATCCTCTCAACCAACTCCAAAATATTTAACTTGAAGTAAGCCAAACAAAAAAACCCCTGAGTTTTCAAAAACATTTGTCTATTTAAGGCAATAATCTTAGAAGTGGGAGCAACTTAAAAAAACCCCAACAAAACCATAAAGAAAAATACCAGCTTGAATGCTTAATTTGCTGATGGATGTAGGGCAGTATGTAATAGCAGTAGTAACCTCAAGGCTCGCAAGACTTTTAACACTCTTGTAATCTCCTTTTAAAAATAAATTGTAATGACCTGAAAATGCCAGGAGCAACCTAGCTTCTCACCCATTATTGTTTAATCATGATAATATAATACCCCTTCCCTCACTACATTCCAGGAATGTATAATGTTTGTCCACAATTGCAGAGACGTGTTCAGTCAACTACATATTCTCCATTGTCAGATTTTTAAAATCAGAATGTCTGGCATTGTCAGTTTTATCAATTACACTGATGCAGAGAAGCCTACATTTTCAATGAATATAAGGATTTTATTTTCAAGTCTCGTCTTATAGAATTATCCACTGGATTTTTGAGAGAAAAGACAGTCATATAATCCTAATGCAATCAGAAGTCTGAGAATACGTTGGATTTCACAGATTGACAGCATCTTTTATAATTTGATATGGTGAAAAGAGATGGGTTTAGAGGCAACTCTGACCTACAGTATTTGAAATTGCAGTCAGGCTGTTTCAGCAGGCATGGTTTTCAAGGCTTGGTTTAACCAGAAGAGCCTTCAAAAGTTGCTGTTAACTGAATGATTAAGTATTAAAGCCCTTGCCTTCTTCCTGCCACCCCTGGTGTATCTTTATTGGTAGGTGGGGGAATATTTTTTTCGAGTTGCTGTGTGAAATGACAGGATTTGTCAGTTTGCAATACCTCTCTGCAATCCGATGAATCTCTATAACCAGCTGCAATAGCAGGCTGGAGGAACTGGTTCATGTTACTTTATGTTAAAACCCCTTCTCAGAAAATTAATGGTGAACATCACAAAAGAGTTTTTTCAGATAAAACTGGGTTCAGTAAAGCCATAAAGAACCTAAAGCAGAAGAGAACCATTATCCCATCAAGATACCTGATTGTTTTTTGTAATTTTCAGTATGTTCTTCAATTTTGGCAAGTCTTTAACTTGAACTGTCTCAAGAGGTTCATGATTTTGAGAGGACTTTCTGTTCCTGAGTTCCTCTATATATCTTAAATTTGGTGTGAGAAGTGTAACCCAGTCTTCACAGTATATGAGTACTAAGGCTTTTTCCTGTTTTATTTGTTTGTTGTTGTTATTGCTGTTTAAATGTTTTTAGAGACTCTTTCTCTATTTTTTAGTGACTCATTACCATTTATTTCCATTTTCACTATGATTAAACTTCCCAGCAAGCTATCTAATATTTTTTTGTTTATTTTTGTTGGTTTTTTTTTCCAAAGGATAAAAATTGTGAGTGATGACACACACACACACACACACACAAAATCTATTTCCTGTGAGCAGAAACTTGGGCCAGCTAGTGTATTACCTTACCTAATGTGGTTGGATTGCAGAGCAAGGCAGTATAATAAATCCTCCTGTTTATCAGTTTTCAACCACAGATAGGCATGGAAAATAAGCAATTATAGATAGATACCTATGATGAGGTTTCAGCAGTGGATTATGAAGATCGATTTTGGTGATAGGGAATGAATTTCAGTGCTGCAGCTTTTGTCAGTAATATTAAGTTAAAAGGAAGTAATTCCAACTGGAGGGAATATTGGAGAGAAAAAAAGCAGACTTCAGGATGAGCTGCCCTAAGAAGGATTTTTGATGATACACGAATTGACTCTAATAGGGAATTAAGCAGCTAAAGTAGGAAAAACCTCTGGAGTAGAGTTTATAATTTTAGTTTTAGTTTTCTGTATAAATTGAAAAGAGAGCTGGGGAGAGGGCTTAGATTTGATACTGCGAAGGGCAAATAAGTGGTGTTTGCAAATACATGGGAAAAGCAATCTGCTTACAGAACCTGTTTTCATTAGTTTCCATACTGAAGAAAAATAAGAGGAAAGATACTATCTGATTAAATAAAAATATGGTTTTAACCTTTTGAATATGAAGTATTATTTTCTATATGACTTTTAGAAATACTCATTTTTGACATAAGATGTTCCATTGTTGTGTTACTGTCATGTTTATGATCAGCAAGGGCCATTTTGTGTTTTATCCTGTCTTGCTCAGTGTATGTGAGAAAGCAATTTAAATTTTTCTGTTGTCTGAAGCTAGGGAAGAAAATCTGTCAAATGCAAAATCTGTGTGTGTGCCAACAATCTAATTAGCAGAACCATTCTTTGAGTAGGATTTCTTTTGAATGGATGACAGAGTGTAAGATATTTATGGTGTGCTGGCTTGAAAGTCAAACATCTAGCATTTAATATTGAGGCAGTTGTAATTGGCATTGTGTTACACAACAGTTTGAAAATTTTTCTTGGGGAAATGAAGCCTGTGTCACATTCCTGATTTAAGGTCTCAGTAGTGGTTGACTTGCACGGCTGAATACAGTGGCAGGTATCTCCCTGCTACTGGGAACAGATAATTTCAGTAGAACCTCTCTGTGTGTTTGTAGGACTTAACCCAAATCCACGGAGGATTATCAGTTTTAAGCTGTTTCTGCTAAGATTTGAGTGGAATTGTAACATACTATTTCTTCCATAATGTAGCAATATTGCTGCACATATACTACTAATAAACTACTATTAATCGTAATATATGAATGCAGATGCATGATAATGTACTGCTACTATTAATATACTGATGTACATATATAATTAATATATCTATAAGGTACCTATAGGGGATGTTTTGATGGATGAAGGCATTGAGACACCTGAACTATAGAGAGGTGTATGTTTCTAAAATTTCTTCCATCCACTGTCTTGAAGCACAAATAATTTTCATAAGTAAGGGAGAAAATTAATTTTATGTACCTTATTCAAAATCAGTTGAAAGCCTGATTTAAGGTTTGTTCTGCAGGCAAGCAGCTGTGTCAGCTACAAAACACGAGAGACTGCCTTTTGTAATGTGTGTGTCATGGTAATTACAATAAAGCAAAAACTTTGACATACTTGCTGTGCTAATTAGAATGTGGAGTTATGCTTAAAAAAATCATTTGTTCATGAACATGTACTTTGAGATCCTGAACGCATTGTCCTGCTAGACATCCACATATTACACAGACATTATTGTTGCTGTCAGTCTCTTCATCACATTCCTTGTCCTCTGGCAAGTCCTTGTCCAATCATGCTTGGGTGGACACCCTGATGTTGTTTCCCCGAGTTGTCAGGTCACATTTGTAGGTCTCTGCAGAGAAGAACGGTCCTGGTCGGTGTTGCTGCTGGAGTTTTTCCGTTGATGTATGGTATGCAGTCAAGGGAAAACTTACGTGCAGTCATTTTCCTCCAGACTGCCTTTATCTGGGAAATCATGATGATTTATTCAGCATTTTTTCTTATGAATCAGATTGTCTGGGGTTGATGGAAGAAGATCATATACCAGTAAGATCTGTGGGGTCATAGGCAGTGGAATTGAAGTCTGTCTCTTGTCAGTTCCTCCTGACTGTCCTAACAAAATTCTTAAGATTATTCACACGTTTCAGAAGTAACCAACATATTGCTGAAGGCTTTGGCCTTGCCAAGGTGTCAGAATGACACTAAGGTCTCTTCACTGTTAAAATACAAGTACCTGGAGGAACGTGCCCAAGTCCTTCGAGTTTTGAGCAATAAAGTTTGCTAGAGCATGTGAGGATTAACCTTGGTCCTTAGGCACTTCTGCACAGTTTTCTTCCAACAGTTTCTCAGTTACAAACATGTTCTAAGTACCAGCATATTAATTTTCAGTGAATTGGCACTGGTTAAGTGGCAAAAGTGGGATTTGTAACCAGATTTATTACTACTTCTTCAATAAAAATGAATTATTCTTATATTGGGACTTACTTTTTAGGTAGAGGAATACATGCATGCTAGGAACTCTAGCAGAACTTGAACCAGAGTGAGTTCAGGGGTTGATTAGGAGATTGATTAGGTTGATTTCCAGATTCCAGAGAGACAAACATCAGTAACCTTTCTACTCCTAGCAGAGTTACCAAGGCAGCATTCAAATCCTCAATAGGTCTTGCTATTATAGGGGCAGATTTTCAAAGGTTCTTAACTCAGCTTCTAATTTAGTGCTGCTACTTTAAGCCCACAGTATGCCCAGGCAAACCAGGCTAATAGTGGGTATTTACAACCTGGGGCAGCTCCCCCCAGAGCTGTGCTTTTGAGAAGAGCCAGGCAACTTTGGCATTGTCTCCCTTTTACAACTACTCTTTGGACACCTTTTAATTAAAACCTTAGGAGTGCTCAAGCAGTCCCTGATGGCGTTTGTGGCACTTCTCCTTTAGAACTCACCCTGGTGTGTGTATTTAATACACCACTTGCTGTGGTGTATTTAACCTTGGGTCTGTGTCCACCATGTTCCCTCCTCTGCATTTTCTTCAGGTGTCTTGGACTGCCTGACCTGGGACTTTTGGGACACACGTTCTGACATGACACACATCTGTTTGAAACACATCTGGTACTATTTAGTATAGTAGTGAGAAGTAGAACACACATGCTGCTGCTTTAGACATATTTGGGGTTTTTTGAAAGGTTTTGTTCAGCTTTGTTGTTGTTCTTGGTTTTTTGTTTGGGTTTTCTTTTGTGCTATACAGAGGAGAAAGCAAAGCAGCTGCTTTCAGAGTCTGTCTGAGTGCTGAAGAGAATTATACCTGGATGACTACAAGGAAAGTGCAACTGCTGATTTTTCTAGTAAGAGAGTTTTCTGGGTAAAAATAGAATGTACTCAAAGGTCGTGATGGATTAAGTCTCAGGAATCTAAACTAAGAAACTTATATTTGACTTTGTCAGTCACAGGACCAAGGAGTTTTCTTTACAACAATCCACGAACTGGTTGCTCGCAGATTGCAGGTTCCGATCTGCTGTACTAAACTTGCCACGTGCCAGCAGACAGGAACTTCTGAGTATACAACGCTCAAGCTGCAAGAGGTGGTGCATGTGTGGGAGTGAAGGGATAATGCCAGTAAATGCACACCTCTCACAAAGGGACAGATTTTAGCTGGAATATGGATGTGTTTTGGAGAGGGATGTCACGCTAAGTGAACTTCCTGGGAGAATAGGCCTTCTTAGCAACACAACACTGTCTACAAGATTAGATATTTTGGCAGCACTTTATATTTAAATACTAAGTGTTATTAATTAGATTTAAATTAAAACTGGTAATTTTAGATGCTCCTTTTTGTTGTTGTTTCAATTCCTGTAGAGCTGTTTTGAACATAAATGCATGTCTGTATGTTTTCATGTATGTATAAATAATAAATCAACACTGAAATCAAGTATTAACAACATCAGCTTTAAAAATTCTGCCTTCCCATCCATTATTAAACTTGTGGGTAAGCCACGTTGGAAGTGTGGATGGCTGTTTGTACCTGGGCCCCGTTCCAGGCTGGAGCACGGTGCAGTGTCAGTGCAGCTGTGCTGCCTCTGGAGCCCCACGGGGTGAAAGTGTCACTTCTCTGGAGCCAGGGGCATTAAACAGGGCCTGCAGGAACACCCAGCCTGGCTTCTGCAGCAGAACTCTACACGTTCAGTGCCAGCCTGCTGGAAGCCAAGCTGGCCCAAAGGCCCAAGTTATATTCATCCTGTGCTCCCTGATGTTACTGATCATTACTGATTATTATATATATATATAGTTACATCATTACTGATGTTACTGTATCAGTTAAAAATAAATCCCTCGCTCCATCACCGTCTCATGTGAACTTTGTGCCACCTTTTCAGCAATACCTGGCTGATATTTATTACTTGTTAGGAGCTCTGCTATTTCATGGGTTAATTTAATGATGGTAGAAGTATAATAAATACTCTTCCCTCAGTTTGTATGCTGTTGATTTTTGGAAAATTTGATAGTTCCATTTTGTGGTGGTTTGTTCTTCTGGATTTTGATTGTATGTATTTAAACTTAAATAGGAGTGAAAACTGTATGAGGATTTCAGTTAACTTTATAGAAGCGCAAATCGCTGGGTAGGGTAGATCGGTTAGAATTTTTTGGCAACAAGTATTTAATTTTCAAAATTCAGAACTGCTGTAATCTTTGCATAAACAAAATATTTGATGCTTTTTTTTCCTTCCTCAGGGGAAAAAAGAAAACAATTTTTAGAAAATAGGTATTTAAAGTTTGAAAATTTTAGAATGTGTGATTTTTCCTAAGAAGAGATTTTAGAAGCATATGATATAGGCAGCCCCAGTCTTGCAGTTCAGCAGTACTTGTGCTGGTTATTTCCTCCCCACATGTGTCTGGATCCTGTTCATTCCAGAAGAACTTTAAACTCCAGGTTTTTCTGGGTTCCATGCCAACAGTACTGCAGGAAGTGCACACTCAGCTCTTGGTAGGTTTCTGTTGCTCTGAGTGCCGTGGAGGAGCTGTCTAATTCTTTCTTCCTTTTCCTGTGACTTTTAGGGAAGGACTGGTACTTGGTGCACGTGTCACTTACTGTGACAGATGTGAATGACAACGTCCCTGAGTGGGCCATGGAGCCCTTCCCCTTCCTGGCTGTGGTCTCCCCTGAGGCTGCAGGAGGTACTGAAGTGTACAAGCTGCTTGCTGTGGATGCAGACGAAGGGATCCATGGAACTGTAGAATATTTTCTCTTGGAAGGTAAATTTTAGGCCTCCCATTCCTGTGTATTATGCCTCACTATTGTGACTTTTTTATCTTCAGCTTTATTTTCCCTTCTTCCTGCAAAAGGTTCATAAACCTTCAGCTCTGTGTGTGAGAAAAATCAACTTTTATTGGTGGTATGGATGGATTTCTTTGCAAAGTTGAGTTCCTGCCCATATATATCCCTGGGGAATGATGGGGACTGGAGCAGCCAGTAGTCCCTATGGCTTTGGCAAGGGGGTGGCAATGGGGACTGAATTTATGAGACAGAATGTGGAGGAGTAGTTTGTTGGGTGGAGAGGAGGGTTAATGTTCCTGTCCCTTGTAGGAGTCATGCTTCTGGTTCATTGGTAGCAAACTTTTAAAGGTCTGGGTTATGGAAAGCTTGTACAAACTCAGTGAGAATTATTTTGTGTGTCTCCTTTTAAGAAACTTTAGTAATAGTTCAGAAGTGTCTGAGCAGATGGGGAGCAACACCACCTCTGCAGTATTTTCTGGTAAGGGATACTTAGGGCCAAGCAGCAGCAAAGTGTTGCAGGATAAAAGAAAGATGGAGAGAGACTGTTTACAAGAGGCTGGAGTGACAGGACAAGGGGGAATGGCTTCACACTGACAGAGAGTAGGTTTAGGTGGGATTTTGGAAAGAAATTCCTCCCTGTGAGGGTGGGGAGGCCCTGGCACAGGGTGCCCAGAGAAGCTGTGGCTGCCCCATCCCTGGCAGTGCCCAAGGCCAGGCTGAACAAGGCTTGGAGCAACCTGGGACAGTGGCAGGTGTCCCTGCCTGTGGCAGGGGGTGGAATGAGATGAGCTTTAAGGTCCCTTCCAACCCAAACTATTTTATAATTCAGTGATAAAGAAGAGTGATAGCTGTCCAGAGAACTAAAATGCAATTTTGAAATGCAGTCATGAATATAACAACTGATTTCTAAGTTCTAAATAAACTTTTGAACTTTAATGTGCATGCTGACCCTAAGCCAAAGCCAACTTGGGAATGGATGCTGTATTTCCCTCCTACTTTTAATCAAATAAATATGTTCTTGCTGATGGCAATTTGTGGACGTGTTCTTTTCAGGTGGTGAAAACAGATTTGAAGTTGAGAAGGACACTGGCTGGATTAAAACAACAGGTTTGCCGTTGGTGAGGGACAAGGAGTACCTGCTGACTGTCCTAGCAGCAGATAAACTTGGGAGCAGAGGGTCTCCAGCCTCTGTGTCGGTAATGGCTGGATTTCGCCCACCACAGTTCACCAACATGTCCTACCTGGTGTATGTTCCCGAGAGCACCCCACAGGGAGAGCCGTAAGTAACAGCTCACCATAGTGCAGTGAGGTTGTGTTCCTGGTGTTGACTTCTCTTGGATCTCCCCAAAGATGGACCTGAACTGCTTCTCACACTATTTATGACTCCCAAACACCACCCCTGGGTGGTGTTTGGGAGTCATAAATAGTGTGAGAGGCAGTTCAGGTCTCTTAATAGAAGAGATCCAGACACAGTCTGATGATGTATTTTTTTAGTCACCTTTTTATATGGAAAGGTGGTGTTGAATAATTGTGCTTTCTTACTTTTTGAAATGATATGGAAAGGATTAGTAGACATTGATTGTGTCTTAATTTTCAAACAAAATGCAGAATACAAATTAGTACTGTTGTATCATGAAGAAAGATATCCTGTGTGAAAGAATACATTAATTTTTGTGTGAAATTTGGAGAATTGCCTTCTCCATCAGGTGAAAATTGGAAAAACCAAGATTCTTTTTCCTGTCTTCATCACAGGGACAAACTGAGCTAAAATGAAGATGCCACAGAACTTCTCATTTTAGTTTTCCATCCTTTATCTAACCATGTCAATTGAAGTATTGCACAAAGTGTTAGTAACATAAGTCCACCTGAATACTCAGTCCCTTCTTTTTCAAATGGTTTTGTTCTTAGGGTAAATATTTTGTCTTCCACTTGAATTGAGAATACTTTTGTCCAGCCAATGTGTTCCTTCTGTGGCAATTAAACCGTTACTCATATTATTTTATCTGTGGTGTTGCTGTTCAGTCTGCAACATTCAGTTTTACAGTGTCTAAATAACCAAGGACTGTTGCGATTTTAAAAATAAATTAATAGTAGATAACAAGGCTTTTCTTTAAAACTGCAATAAAATTAAATTGCACAGGCATAAAAGAAATGGAATAACTGCAAAATACTATAATATCTAACAGGTACCTGCTGTTTTGGGTTCAATAATGTTTAGAATTAAAAGTAATATTATTCATAACTTTTTTATCACTATTAGAAATAGGTTTGCACACCTTAGATGACAGTAGATTAGTCGGTCAAATGACTTGGTAATATCCAAAAGGAATGAAGTATTTAGATGGTTATCACATCTGACAAGGTTTGAGTATACACAATGAAAGTGTGAGACCTGTTTCTGTAATGTGTTGGCCAGAAATAGCCGTGGAAAACTGTTTCTCATATTTAAATTGGACCAACTACCCAAGTATGCAGGAGAACAGAGTTGCTGTCGTGCACTGGATTTCTGGTTTAGGATTTCCCAATTAGAGCCTGATTTAAGGCTGCTGCTGAGCAGAGGAGCATTTAAATCTTTCCCTTCCTTTGGTCTGCCGGTAATCCAATAAGCTACAGCTCCATGGGCAGGCTGAGCCAAGGAGATGCAAAGACAAAAGAGGCAAAAAAAGTTTTCAGTTGGGTTGCTAAATGTGCTCCCAGCATGGCCTTGAGATTTTCAGTGCTGACAGGAGAGGAGAAGTGGCTTGAACATGCAGCCAGGGCAGGGAGCTAGAAGGAGGGCAGAGGAGTTCCTGTTGGCAGGAATGCAGTTGTGCACTGGCTGCAACTGCCTGTGAGGCCTCAGCATAGGGAAATACAGGAGAAAACTAAAGTGAGATAATGACCGACAACAGCGTTGTCCCCTGGTTCAGTAGTGCACCAGAGGGAAGTGAGAGGACAGCAGCATGGGAATACAAGGGGGGAAAAAGGAGTTTGCAGAAAGTGAGTTTGTGGTTTTTGACTGTTATTGTCACAGGATCATACTTGTTGGTATGTTGTCCAGGAGGATGAAATTCTTCTTCCTAAGAAACCTGCAGGTTAAGGCAAGAGAACCTGAGGAATTAGTTTTGTGTTTTAAATCCTTTGAAAATATCTAGTTTTAAATTTCTTCTTTTACTTCTTACTGTGGGTGTTTCCACTTGAAGGCTTTAAACACATTGGACTTCAGTGGAAAAAAGATAGTGCCAGATGAGCTAAAAATATATGTCCAGTGTAAGCTGTACCACACACTGCTGTTAGGGACTGGCTTTTATCCTTTCGCAGTTATCTGTTGGAACTTTAGGATGGTATGACTGTAGCAAACTTACTGTGCTGTTATTAAAACAAATCTTTTTCATCTTGCTATATCTTTCAGTTTCCTGCCTGAAAACCATCGCTACCATAGAAGGAAGTTGAAGTAGGCAAATTCAGCTGCAGCAAAAATTAAATCCTCTGTTCCTGCATTTTTAATCCTTACTGTGTTCTGCTTCCAAGAATCCTGTCTTTATCTGTTTAACCCCAAGGTGATAGAACCACTGTGTAACAAAATGCTTGAATTTGGTGTTTAGATACAGCTGTCACTGACTTCGCTGAGGATACCTCTGAGCAGACCTACAGGGTTGCACCATCGTTTCTGATATGCATCGCTTTTGTCATATTTTTCAGTGTTGTATTATATCCTTGAGTCCTCTCTTTTTATTTTTTTTATGCAGCTTTCTTACAGTCACTGCTGTGTCATATCAAAAGAAATCCCTGAGCTACAGTTTGCTCACTAATCCTGGGGGTCTGTTCAGTATCGATCAGGCAACAGGAGAGCTCAGTCTGACTCAGGGTGTGGATTACGAAAGTGACCCCCACCAGTACCTTCTTTTGGTCAGAGCAGAGGAAAACGAGGAGCAGTTCAGCAGTGCTGCTGAGGTAGGTGTTCCGCTCTGGCAGCCTCTGTGCATTTCCATTTTCCTTCCTCCTTTCACTCCTGTACAGATTCACCAGGATCTCCCATTTCCCCATGCTGGCCATTCTGCTGTCCATTTCAAAAGTCCTTCTGTCTGTGAGGAGATGTTGAGGACTGCTTTAGGTGCTCTTACAGTTCACTCCTGCAGATGCTCTAAAGGCCATTTCTGAGGGATCAATATGCCATCCCATCATAGACTCCAAGCTTTATCTGATTAGACGTGGAAATGGATGGGGCCAAGCCAGACATGAGGTTTTGTTGTACTCTGCCTTCGTCAAGTATGAGGTACAACTGAGATTATTCCACTTTAAAACAAAGGCAGGACAAAGAATTATTTGTTTTGTATCAAGAACACAATGTGAGCTTGTAAAGCAAGAAAGTAATAAAAAAATCACTGATATTGAAAGATGATTGTTTGTGGTATTTTAGACAGCAAAAATATTTCTAAATATAGTTATTACAGTTATTTGAATTCAGAGATTCACTGAGCTAGGAAAAGCATGCAAAGCATGCCATATGAGATTGTTCCTGCTGCAGGAAATAAGATAGGGAACAGGAGACAGGATTATTAGGATCAAGTGTGAGGACACAGAGAGACAGGGACGCAGTATGCCCATGTAACAAACACTGGCAGTAGCACACCAGAGCCTGATAGTTTCTGTTGACCCTTTCATGTACTACAAGATGAAGAATGGTAAAGTATGACTCCAAAGAGGATTATGAGATGACGTTTCTAATACATTTAGCCTGGATGTAGTTTAACTTGTACCTGCTTTACACTGATACAACCTCAATGGTTGAGAAGCTGCTCTAGTTCATGCACATCTGCTCTGTGAGGCTCAAGGAATACACCTCTGCCTGTTGCTCTGGAATGCAGAATGCCTCAAGCAACTGCATGAAGTGCAGCAGGATGAGCCACCACAAAGGCTCATTTGCACTCTCCTTACTGCTGGGAGTGTAAACTATGCAACTGTGGACTCATATCTTACACAGGAAAAAGAAAGCATTTGTAAAGATGTTAGAGGCTAAACTGTATCTCTTACTTGGTTTACCAGAACCACAGAATATCCAAAGCTGGAAGGGACCCACAAGGATTGAGTCCAGCTCCTGTCTCTGCACAGACACCCCAACAATCCCACCCTGGGCCTGAGAGCATTGTCCAAATGCTCCGTGAGCTCTGTCGGGCTTGGGGCTGTGACCAGTTCCCTGGGGATCAGTTCCACTTATATCTGATTTGTGCTGCTGTAATTGAATTCAGAACTTGGTCTTGGAGGTTTATACTGCTAAAATGTAACATGCTTGGCAGTAGAGTTTTTAGTGTTACAAATCACAGAAGTGTTGTAAGATAAGATAATGGGAAAAGGGTGCTGGGCAAGCAGATGGTCCATTTTCCTTTAAATTAGTAATAAGGAATAATCAATGGAGATGAAGGGTGAGTGGAAAACATTGCTGCAGGGGCAGGGACTTGGCAATTCCTAGTATCTTGGAATGTAATATTTCAATGGCACTCAGCAGAAAAAGAGCAATCTAAGAAAAAGATCTTATCCGTAGCTGCTGAAGACTTCAAGGATGTTTTTGGGAAATTCTTCCACATATTTCCAGAGCAATGAAGTCCTTCCCTTGATTCACTTTGCTGTTTAATATTCCCCTCTTCTCCATTAAGGTTTTGGTTGTAATCACAGATGTGAATGATTGTGCCCCCGAATTTCATCAGTCGATTTACAGCAAAGTTGGTGTTCCTGAAACAGTTCCTATGACAACTGCACTTCTCCAAGGTTAGTGCTCCTGAACCATTCATTACATTCACTGTATTTTTCTCCCTTGCACTACTTAGAATTCAGTTCAGAAAGCAAAATTACCTGGCCCGGCGTGGGTAGTTGCAGCTCTCTGAAGGCAAATGGCACCTTGTAGAATCATGTCAGAGTTATTTACTGCTGTCACAGCCCAAACAATTCTGGGGGACAGGAAGGCAAAGGAAACAGATTTTCTTTGTGGGATTTTGAAGTAACAGAACTTTGCTGTAGTTGGTATTACAGCAGCAGGCTCATAGTAGCAGTCTTGCTACATTTCTTGAGGGAAGAGTGAGATCCAGGATTGGAAGTTATGGACACCTCAGCTCCCCTTCTCTGCCTCTCTCTGAGAGTCTTGTGTGGGCTTGCTATAGGAATTCTGCTCTCTTGCATTAAAAGCCTCTTGTGCAGTTTAACTGTTCTATGTGAGGTTTTGTTTGGATGCTTGGCATAAAGACTTTGCTTCTTCCCAGTGGAACCAAGAACTTGAGCTTCAAGTGGTGGTGCTCTGCAAAGTGTAGAAATAAAGTAAATTTATGTCAACTAAGCAGTTGTAGAAGGACCTTGTATTAGTCTTTAACCCCTACATAAACTTCCTCTAAATCTTGAGGGGGAAAAGGAAATTAAACTGCAGGAAAATTGCTTTTCCCTAGTAAATAGGATTTTATAACCTCCTACTGTTTTGCTTAGTGATTTATCCTGTACTAATGATAGTTTGTCAGTTACTGTTCTGGTAACTGTGCTTTTAGCGTAGATTTTTGTAGGTTATGAATAGGGTCTGACAAACACACAATGTGCATCAGTTGAATAATATATGCAAATATTCCATCTTTAATTGCACAGTGTGTGATCTGTCTGAGTGATTTTAAGTCAGCAGTATAGGTCAGGTGGACATGAGAATATACTTCTCTATGTGGGAATGTATTCTTGTGGTACAGGGCTCTTTAAATCCAGTAAAGTCAAGATCTAGTGTCTAAATTCTCCCAGGGTCTTCTCTTTTGGGGTTTTTTCTGTTTGTTTTTTTTTAAATGACTTATTTTTGAGTAAGGATTAGTTCACTAAAAAGCGCAAGGAACAGCACAGTTTTCTGAATGATTTCAAGCACCACGTGCCAAGGCAAGTCCTGCTGCAGTAGTAGTTAATGTACTTAACATTCCAATTCACTAACTTTGATCTACACAGTGTCTTTCTCTTCTCTCCTAACAGTGACAGCCACTGACTGTGATTCCAAGGAGAATGCCCAGTTGCTGTATTACACACTGAGCCAAGACTTTGGCATTACTTCTCATGGCACTGTTTTTCCAGCAACACGGCTGGACTACGAGCGGCCTAACCACCTGTATGAGTTCATCATTATGGCTGTGGATCAGGGGGAAGAGCCCAGGACTGGGACAGCAACTGTTAGGATCCACGTCTCAAATGTGAATGATGAAGCACCTGAGTTTTCTCAGACAATGTAAATACATATTCTTCAGACTCTGTCATCTTTTACTGTTTTTGTATTTTCTATTTTGGTTGAAAGGCTGCTCACAGGATGGTAACTGGCTTTGGTTCAAAGCTGAGAGCTGGGCTGACAAATGTGGGAGATATTTTGACTCTGAGACTCTCAGTAAATTAAAAAAAAGGTCATATATAGATAGTCTCTTTTATTTTTGCCAGTATGTACTGAAAGATATGGTGCAGTAAGTTCAGATTATACAGTTCAGGAGCATCCATCCACCACCAAGGGAAATCAGGCAGAAAAAACAGGCAACAGAGTTGTTGCCATCAGCCTTCATCCAGGGACATGGGGGAATTTTGCCTTTTAATTAGGCAGTTTAAACTTAGTCAGCAGTGCATCCCTGGTTTACAGCTGTCAAAGAAAAATGCTTAGATGATAGAATCCTGAATGGCAACTGAATTATAAAACCCACAAGATAAATGCCGCTAAGTGGAGTTCACTTCATTTCGCTTAGTCCCATGCCCTACAAACTGTATGCATTTTTTTTTCTTCTGAAGCACCTGTAAGCATTTTCTTCCATAGCTGGGCCTCAGAAGCACCTGAAGCAATGCCAGAAGTACTATAAATTTGTGTTGATGTTAGATACTTAGTAATGGAGTTTCCAGTTGGCTTCTGCACCAGCCTTCCACTCTTTAAAAGCAGAAGTTGCTCAGAACAAAACCGAGGCAAAGATTTCAGTGATGCTAAGCTTGGGGTTTAGCTGAACAAAACATCAAAGCTTTCTGACAGTCCTTGTTTCATGTGAAGATAACCTCTGGTTTCAAAATCTTGCGCCTTCCTTTGTTTTCTAAATATTGCTTAGGAGATAGGGCTTGGAAAATTTGATCCTTTGTTATTTATTTTGATATTTTGTTATTATCCATAGGGATAGCTATTACTGGATCCCTCTGTATCTTCAAATATTAAACCAGGTTAGGCTTCTCTCTCTTCTGCCAATGCCTGTTTTTAATTTCTTTATTTGTTTTACTATTTTGAGGTATTGAATATTTATCTGCATCTGTTTCTAATATTTTAATCTGAAGTGATACTATTTAAGATGCTGTAAACATCTCTAACTAAATGGAAGAAGAAAACATAGTTTAAAAAAGATCAAAACCCTGCCAGCTCTTGTACTTAAAGTTTACCGAAGAATATGATTAATATTATTTTAAATTACCAAACTTTCACAAGAAGCTTTCCTGTTCTCTGTGCAATAGCAGGGAAGCTACTGTTGTGTGTATGTGTAGATTGGCACTGGAATTGAATTCATCCCCTGGAATACAAATTATCTCAAGCTTTTGGTTAACTAGGCTTTGACTTTGCTTTATCTCTCCTGTTATGACAAAAATCTTGAACCCAGAGGTAAATTTCAGACAGAACTTTATTGAAATTTTCCGTGAAATAGAATCATTGTGAACACATGTAAATTGGGGCCCGTTGAGAGACGGTTTGCAGTCAATGTGGTGCTCTGTGGCAGCCTAATACAAATCTAGGTGATGATATTGTCCTTCTAGCCCTTTGTTTAAACAGATTTACAGTCCAGTGTAAACTCATGATTCCTTGCCATGAGCTTGCTTTCATCACAGTTATTCTTTATCTCAGTTGTGAAATGCTTAAGGCTACCACTCTATTTCATGTTGTCAGCTTTTACTTTCTCTTTTTAGGAGATCTCGTCTGAACTCCTTCTCCCTGTATTTCATGTAAAAAATTATCAGAATTACTGTTCATTTGCTTTCCAGATGCAGAGTTAGGACAGTGTCTTGAGGGTTGTGACTGAGCTAACCAGTCACAACCCTCAGTCTGAGTTAACCAGACTGAGCTAAACCAGAATAATTTACTTCTCTTACTTCATTGCATATAAAATTGGGGGAAGAAAAGAATGTTTCTATGAAGGTTTCATTGTAAACACACATATCTTTACAACAAAAGCGAAGGGAAAGGTTTTCTGTGCATCCATTTTCTTTTCCTTTAAATTTTTTGCTACTCTCAGCACACAGCCAGTGGGTCCATAAGCACTCTCACCCAGTGGTGCATCTGTGTTGGGTTGGGTACAGGCAGCTGCAGTTCGTTCTCAGGGCTGAGCTCTGGGATATCGACAGGCCTGGCGGATGCTTAGCCTGACCCAGGCTCAATCCAGTCAGATAAAATAACAAATATTTGGGACTTTGCTAAAGCAGGGGGCTTTTCTACTCCAGAGAGCATTAAGCTTAGGCTGATAATGCCTCTTAAGAGCTTACAGTGTCAGTGATGTGTCTGGACTCGAGCAGAGATTTTTGTAAAACTGACATTATGCACATACCCTCCCCATCTCACTCTCATCTTAGTCCTGCTGGGGCAAGGACGGCACTGAAAGCCTTGGAGGGCTTGTGTCAGAAAGTGCTGGAACGAGAACTGCTTTAACTTGCTCGAATGTTTGCTTGGAGTCTGTGACTCAGGAAGCTCATTTTTTAAATTAAAAAATCCCAAGTGAATTCTGCATTTAGCACAAGTCTTGTTGCACAGCTCAGCTTCTAAGCCATGGTAGTGCTGGAGGTTTGCAGTTGAAATCTGGGGGGTAACATCAGAAAATTGTGGATGGTTGGATAGGTCATCGATGCTACCATTTCACTGCTTAACAAAAAAGCACATCAGTGTAATCGTACTGGTAAACTACAAATCCCTGAGTGCCCTTTGAACAGCTAGTTAGTAGGTGTTGTAAAGCTTAGTTCTCTGTATATTATATTCTGCTTACATTCATAAATGTGCTGCTGGTTGGGTTTTTTAACAGCTACAGGAGTTTTGTGTCTGAAGATGCAGGCCCAAACACTCTGATCGCTACAGTTAATGCTGTTGATCCTGATGGAGATGCTGTGACATACGATATCGTGTCTGGGAATCAGAAAGGGAACTTTGTTATCGACCCTAAGAAAGGTAATTGTGTGTTAGCTCTTTGCAGCTGTGGTCATTATGTTGATTCTGTTGTGATGCACCTTGAATTTGGTCTTATTATAAAAGTGAATAGCAAATGCTATCTTTGAAGCTTAATTTTAAAAAGTGCAGGGAAAGAATGCATATGCTCTCTTATAATATTTAAAAATGGTATAATTTCCTAGAATCTGTGTATAATTGACCTCTCTTACCCGTTCAGTGTTTGCTTTCAGTCAGTAACTTCATAGAAGGCATTGTTATAGATAACAGGTAGCTTGAGAGACAGTAACTTAATAGAGAATGTTATTATTGATAACAGCGTGACATTCCAAAATGTCAGACAAGCATCTGCATAGCATTTAATGTAAGAAACTGGACATGTGGGTTTTAAATGAGGCTTTTCCCACCCCATGCTTGTGTCAATGTCCTGATTATGCTGGTGAGAGAGAACATTTCTCAGCTGAGCTCACCTGTGTTGTACTGACACAAAATGATGTGTTTGTAGGTGGAATGAGACTACCACTGCTCTGTTTCAGTCAAGGCAAAAGTAAAAAAAATCTGAACTAAAGAAGTATATTTTTCATTTAAGGCTAAAATCATTCACATGACCAGTGTTATTTAGCCAAGAACACTGCATGCATGAGGAAAAAAAAAAGATGTGTGGAGAATACTTTGCAGTTTTAAGGCATTTGTTCTGAAATGCCAATTTTTACATCTTTTAAAGTTCTTTTCAATAGTCACATATCTTCAAAACATGAAAAGACAAAAAAAATTCCCACCACATTGGTGTCCTCATCAGAAAAAAAAAATAAAATTAGTGCACAAACACATGGATCTGAGTAGGCTGGCATATCCCTTTAAATTAATAGGATTTATTTGCTGTTGATTGCTTGAAAAAACAGAAGAGGATGTTTTGAGATTGAAACAGGCAAACAAATTGAAATCCCATTGAAGGATTGAAGTAACTTAATTAACTTCAGTTAAACTACTTTGTATTTTGAACTGCAATCAAAATCTGAACTTAGATTTTCCAAAGCAGAAACGTTGAATATATAGGAAGGAGTAAGCTGCCCTTAGTTATTCCTCCACTTTATTTCATAGAGTTCACTTAACATGAAATTTTAATTTCAATGCAATCATGGTTTTGCAATATTAATGTTAGATTCTGAAATGCTCCCAAAAATACGGTCGGCAGGTAACTTGCAAGGGTTGAATCATGATCCATCCTGAATTTACTATGAGCTCCTTTATTTCCTTTCTGACTTAAAAATAGAGTTGCAGGTTCCAAGAGTTAAATTTCTACAGATGCTTTGGCACCTGAAGAGGAACAATGGTTTTGAAAGTGTCTAATTGCTGCAGCATTAATAGCTCTGACACTTCTGAAAATCTTTTTTGTAAGAACAGATTTTTTTGCTCAAAGAATCTTAACATTTGATTGACAGCACAGTTTTAATATAGAAAATTATGTATAGGTACATTTATACTTTTTTGCCAATTAATTTTATAATCATTGAAACTTCATTTTAGGAACATTAGCATTTTTTCCAAAACACTTTGGGCCTTTGTTGCTGAATAAACCAGTAAAGGTTTATACAGTGGCTTGCAGCAGTTTCTTTTCAGGAATGATTGTCAGGGAATAGTCTGTACCCTCTTGTAGCAGAAATGTGGAGGTAAAGTGGAGAAGCGTCAGAGATAAGTGCTGCAGCTAAAACAATACATTTGCAGGCAAATTGAGTGACATTGATGCTGCAAAAATACTCTGTTGTAATGACAATTGTGATTATTCCTGACGAATAACAGACGTGAGGGATGGATGGATGGATGGATGGATGGATGGATGGATGGATGGATGGATGGATGGATGGATGGAGCAAAAGAATGACAGCCCCTTTCTGCAGCATCTCAGGCAGCTGTGAGATCTTTTGCTTTTGTAGCACATCTCTCTCTGCCAGTGCCTGTGTCCCACCCAGCAGGGTGTATCCTGTGGGGAGTCCTGCGAGTGGCAGAACAGAGGTTTCTGAGGCTGTGCCTCTGTAGCTCAGTGCTGCTGTGACTGTCCTGCAGAAAGGCAAACTTCAAGTAGTTTCAGCTGAGCTGTCCATGGCAGCTGCAGATTGATGAAAGCTATTACGTGCAGGTCAGCTGAGCTGTGGCTGTTGTCTCAGTTTGCTCTGTAGACAAACCTGTTGTGATGTCTTAATTTTGTTTTAATGTGGGACTGCAGTAAAAACACCACAGTTAAATTAAACTGCAGCAGCAGTTTGGTTTATTGGTGAAGAGGTAGGCCAGAAAGCTTTGTTGTCGTGCTTATAGTGAGAAGAATAATGGTAATGGGCTAATGCAGCAAAACCCCACAATGTGTTGTTTTTACAGGGCTAGTTAGACTTCGTTCAAGCCCATTTCCTAAGCTGCAGGGGACAGAATATGTTCTGAACATCACAGCCACGGATGATAACGCCTCTGGAGGGCCCCATCCTCTCACAAGTACTGCCCAGGTTGTTGTGAAAATTGATGATGTCAACAATAACAAACCTGTCTTTGAGAAGGTAAATAGATGAGCCTCTGTCATTTGTACTGGCCTGTGTGATAAATGTTTTAATGCTGTTGGCACTGCAGGTGTGCAGCAGATGAGCTGTCCAAGAGGTGCTCTGCGTCCCTGTCTCTTTGAGTCCTGTCTCCTTCCTTTCCATCCCTCCTAAGGCTCTCAGGGTGTGTTCTGCTCTTGTGGCAGAACAGCCCCTGTGAGCTCCTGTCTGTTCCCTGAACCACACCTCATCTCTGGCATTTCAGTGAAGCGCTTTTGGAGAGTCCGTGTGACACATGTGAGCAGGAATCCTTCTTTTTAGCCATCTATCGGGGGCTTGTTCCAAAATACTCCAAAATCACTCTCTAAATTACATAGGCTTCCTTTGGTGATTGTGTGTCTGGAACTAATGAAAGAGGAGACTGAGTGTTTTAGCTTAAATAGTGAAGTACTGTAAAAAACAAATGCTTGAATTTGATTTCAGAATGTTAATTCATGTTAAAGGTCTATTGTCTAAAAATGTCAAGTGTGATGCTGATGGCTCAGATGTTGACGGGCAATGTTGCATATTTTGAAAAGTCAGCAACTATTTATGTCAGTCTTGGAAACTCTCAGTAACCTCTCCTTGACAAAGTTACTTTGTGTAAAATCCCTTTTTGATCAAAGCAGTTCTGTGGTTTGGGCAAGTGTATGCCCTCTTTTCTATTAGACCTTTGCTAATATAGAAAAATATTTGCATTTGGAAGTAACTTTAACTTTTTCTCCAAATATTTTCATTAGTTGGAGATGCTCAGTGGCTTCATGTTGTGTGTTGCTTGTATAACCACAAAATAGCAAGGGAAATCTAAATGAATAGTGGTACAGATAAAGCTGTAACAGCAGAGCATGGCCATGCAAGTGTAGCTAAATAATTCTTTTTTTCCTCTGCTAGTATATCTTTAAATCAAGTGGCAGGGGAAGTCCTTATCGTTCTCTTTTCTTTCTTTCTTTCTTTCTTTTTTTCTTTTCTTCCCCTCTCTTAGTGCCAGTATTATCGGGAACATGCCTCTGTCCTGGAAAACCAGCCTTCAGGGACTGTTGTTCTGCAGGTTGAAGCCACTGATGCTGATGAAGGAGCCAATGGTGTAGTGAAATATGGCTTGATGCACAGAGATGGTGTCCTACCAGCGTTTAGTATTCATCCTGACACAGGTAAAGCAAATGTCAGAACTGATAATGGCATCGAGAAACCCCCTTGTAACACTGATGGAGAAAAGGCTTAGATAAAATCAAACTTCATGCTTTTTCATTTAGTGTTTTGACAGCAGACCAAATATAAACTGTATTAACTGCATGAACAAGTATTCCACAAGACTAAGTTTCATACATGTCCAGTACTGAACCCAAACTGATGTTTTCCCTGAAACATGGGAATTCTGCTGTGTGAAGTAACTTGTGTGTTTTTGTAACTGGATTTAAAAAACCCAAACAAACATATCTTAAGTGCACATTATCTTGCAGCATTGCTAATGGCATATAAATGATTTATCCAAATGACAGTAGTCTCACAAACAGCAAAGGAACTAAATCTTAGATGGCCAAAACTAAGTTCAGGCTGCATTTCTGGAGGATAAAAGACATGAAACATTCCTTTACCCTCTACTTAAAGTTCCTCAAAATAAATAATTTTTTATAAACTCATTCTCTTAGTTTGTTGCTTATCTCTATTTTCTAAATTTAAATTACAATTCCGTTCTAATTCAAATTCTTACTGTGTTTAGATGTAAGTGTAACTGAAGTTTGAACCTGCCTGAGCAGTACAATGTCAGCTGTTGAAATTGTTAAATCTCGGGGTTGGATCCTTGAACCTGAAGTTCATGTTGTGGGTGTACTTAACCTATTGCATTGTATCTCAATGTATTGACAGAAAATAAACATCTGCATGCAGAACATTGACAAATGCACAGAATTTTAACTCTTTGGTATTTAATTTGTTTTCAGGAGTTCTGACAACTGTTCAGGTATTTGATCGAGAAAAACAGAGGGAATATCCCATCACTGTGACAGCAACAGATCAGGCAGCGGAGCCGCTCATTGGGATATGCCAGATAAATGTTGTCATCCTGGACCAAAATGACAATGACCCCAGATTTGAAAACACCCACTATGAATGTAATTGAGAGTCATTGGATAGAGTTTCAGTGCCCTGAGTGTGAGCGTACCCCATGTCTCAGATTTTTGGGTTTTTGCCTTTCCTGGCAGTAGAAAATGTGACAAACTGCGATGCAGCCAGATGCACTTTGCTTATCGACCTGCGGAGCTGTTACTCTGTGTAATGTGTGATGTAACAGGCACAGCCTTGGCTCATAGGCCTGCCTTATGGAAAGCTCCTTGAAACAATAGCCATGTCATTCATACAGAGCAATTATTCTCTGAGTTAAAATCCAGTTAAAAGAAGTATCTTATACAAAATATGAATTCCAGGTTATGAATGGGGCAACATGCAGTTCAGATGGGATCCGTAGCTCTGGAGTGATGGCAGCCCTTTAAAATACTCAGTGTATGTGCCAAGGAAGACAGTTACACTAAAGTAATAATGTATGGCAGTTATTTCTTTATGACTTACTAAAATGTCCACGGTAGTTTAGCAAATTAATGATCAATTTGAAATATCCTTTCCTTACATTAGATTTCCTAAGGGAGGACACAAGAGTTGGGACCAGCTTCCTGCGTGTGGCAGCCCGTGATGATGACTACAGCTCAAATGCTGCCATTACATATTCCATGACAAATAATGAACCAAATTATTTACAAATCAATCCTACTACAGGCTGGGTGTTTGTGAACCGACCCATATCTCAGGTATGGTGCTTGCTTGCCTTTTTAAACCGACTTTCAATGTATCCTAGGAGGGACTGAGGTTACCCCCTCAGGTTAAAGGATCAATATATCTATTTAAATTAAACATGAGTCTAAGGCTTTTAGCTGATGTGTTCATCGACTGTGAACTGCATGTGAGCAAGCCCTGCTTTAGGTTGGGAAGCAGCAGCTACAGCACTGCCTCTGCGGCTTGCTCTTCCCATTTCCCCGGCTTTGGTGTGCTGACTCCAAGGGCTGGAGGGCTGAGGTCGTAAGCTGGGGAGCAAGAACCCAAGTGCAGGACTCCACTGTGTTAACAGGCAATGAGCCAAGACACAAACCTGAATGGGAACAAGTGTGACATTTTGGTCCTGATACAGATTCCCAACTTGATATATGTCAGTTGTGGTGGATTAAGCATAGCTGTCCCTCAGGAAGGTGAAAGCATAATTCATGTAGTTATCTAAAACTGATCAGCTTCAGCTATTTCTATATACCTACACAAGCAGTTGGATATTTACAGGTTTTAAAGTAATTTGTTTTGAAATTGAAATATTGTTGTAGATGTCAGTCTTTAAATAGATATTTTTAATACTGGCATTTAACTTCTAAGTAACTGACACACAAAAGTTTGGTGAAGGTGTATCTTTTTAATATATTTTCTTTAATGAATCAAGGAACCCTACAGACCTAATAACAGGAACTGTTAATAGGTAAGCTTAAGAACTCAGAGGCTCCACAAAGTGGGTTTTTGGTTCTGTTTGGTTTTAAATTTTGTGTAACATTCGCTTAGGTTTTTTGAGACAAATAGCAAAATTTGGCAACCATCTTCAGTAAAGCAAATAGAATTTTCATCAAATTTACACATATTTCATATTTTGAGTTCAGATTCAGATGTTTTTCTTCTGTGAAGGTTATTTTTAAGTGCGCCTTTAATTTTATGTATTAATTTTGGAGGCCTGCTTAAAATCTTCTGTAATGAAACCTATTTTACTATTCAGAAGTCATCTATAATTCGAGAGATTACTGCTACAGATGGAGGCAACAGGAGCAGTAAGGTTGAACTTGCTGTAACTGTAACCAGTGCAAGAAACCAGCCTCCCCAGTGGGAAAGAGACAGCTATGAAGTTGTTATTCCAGAGAATACGACACGGGATGCCTCAATTTTGGTAAGGTTGGGACAGACTTGTTTGTCTGTCTGTAGCTCTCAGGCTGTAGAGTTGTTTATTTGATTGAATATAGTGAGCTTTTGTAAGAGTTTTGTGTTTTGTAGCTGAGTATGTGGGAGAGTCAAAACACAAAAGCTTTTAGAAGTGTTGCTGTGCTTACAGAAGAGTTGATTACCCACACTTTTTGAACTGTGCAGACAATCAAAGCATCTTCTCCCCTTGGAGATCCCCGTGTCACTTACAACCTGGAAGAGGGGCTTGTTCCAGAGACCAACATGCCAGTTCGTTTCTACCTGACTCCAAACAGACACGATGGTTCTGCTTCCATCCTGGTAGCAGAGCCACTGGATTATGAAACCACCAAGAGCTTTCTGCTGCGGGTCCGAGCCCAGAATGTGGCTGCAGTTCCTCTGGCAGCGTTCACCACGGTCTACATTAATGTCACAGGTGTGTGAGCTGTTCAGCGGTGTCACAGGATAATCCTGTACTATTTTCCTTTAAAGTTCTATAGTTTTCTCTGTGTGTGCTCTTTTTGATGTTCTAGATGTCAATGACAATGTCCCATTCTTCACTTCATCAATTTATGAAGCCTCAGTAACAGAGGGAGCTGATGTGGGGACATTTGTCACTCAGGTGTCTGCCACTGACCTGGACCTTGGTCAGCACGGTGAGGTAAGAAAGTGGGGACCTTCATCTTCCCTGATGCAAGCTGTGCAATAACTTCTGCGTGAGCAATATCTAAATAGCCTAGAAATCTTCAGCCTAGAAAAGGGATGACTAATAGAGAAATGTAAAATGAAATAAAGCAGTTAATGACGTACTTCTCTGTGTTGCCATGTGAAAAATGCAACTAAAACTGGTAGGTGTGAGGCAGAAAACAAAGAGGAAATATTTACACAACCTGTAGCTTAGTTCAAATACTGTAGAATTGCTGTAGAATTCTCTGGTTTGGAAAGTTCTACATAGAACTAAAATGAGATTGGATAAATGAATGAAAGAAAAGCTGTGTTAAAACTGTCTGTGAGTTGGAAATCATTGGGGGTACTGCAAACTGAGTCGTTACAAAATGTGGCAAGTTAAGACCCCAAGTGAATATATTCCTTGCTGATTAAAAAGACAGAAAGTAGATATATCCTTAAAACAAGAGTGCAAGCTGAAGTCAAGTCACAAAAACACACATATGATACAGTCTAGAACATGGTCCATGACACTGAGCAGGTTCAAATGCAGCTCTCCTGTGGCTGTTGTATAAGTACTTGGGATCTCTAGTTGAGTTTGAGTGCTGCAGCACAAGCACTGTACAAACATGTGCTAGTGAAATCAGGAGCTGATTAGGCAAATTATTTTCCTTTACAGATCAGCAGTCAAGGAAGTTAATTGGCTTTAGACCACATTGCTCAAGCTGCAGTTTTACCCAGCTTCCTTGGCCTGATCAAGTACTCGGACACGGGACTGTTCTTCCTCTCTTTAAGTACTAATTTAGCTGTGAACTGTTCAACAAAAGGAAAGTATATATTAACAATTTCTTTTTAATCCTGTAGATAACTTACTCCCTGTTACATGACAGTGGCAGAGACTACACCTCTTTTCGCTTGGACCCCCAGACAGGCTCCATTTACACTGCCTCGGTGTTCGACAGAGAGGAGAAGGGCTCCTACCTCCTGGAAGTCAAGTCAGTGGATGGGTCTGAATCAGCTCGACCTGGAAAGCATGGGAAGCCAAACTCTGGTAAGAGACAGATGGCTGTGGTAAGTGTGATATTACCTGGATTGTGGCTGAAAACAGAAGCTCTGAAATATGAGATTAAATGGTAGTTTCCTTTTTTTTTTTTTCACATCTTGTGAGTGTCTGTTGTTTTGGTTTCATGGTGCCTTTTAATGCTGTTTATCTGTGCAACAGTTGTGTCAGAGCTGAAAGATAATATTTCCTAGCACAAAGATGTGCCTATTATCTGTAGACTGCAAGCCTTTGGGCAGTGCAAGTGTTTCTCAAAGCACTGCATATGGTACTGTATTCAGTCAAAAGTAATTATGAAGCAGGAATGTTCAAGATAGAAAATCCTTTTCTCAATTGATTGCCCTGCTTAAATAAAAACTTAAAATTTTGTGGCTTCAGGATGAAAAGTTTTGACTAAACACTGTACAACTGCCATATTAGGCATCAATTATTCATGTGTTATCTGTTTAAACAAATTGGATGTGACATTCATTTGATACCCAAGTGCTTTTGAGTAATGGTGGTATATATACGGTCCACAGCCCTAAGGGTTTGTTTCTGTATTGTCTGCATATTTGTCTTCATTTAATGTGCAGGCAGACAGGTTAAGGGATTGCAGCTGACAGCAGTGGCCCAGCTGGGTGTTTGAATGCCTTGCTCCTTGTGTCCCCAGACACGGCGTACGTGCGTGTTTCCGTCAGCGACGTGAACGACAACCAGCCCGTCTTCGCCCAGAGCGTCTACGAGGTGAACGTGGAAGAGGACCAGGACGTGGGATCCACCATCCTCACAGTCAGTGCTAACGATGAGGATGAAGGTAAGGCACTGGACTCCCCCACAGCTCTGGCCAAAACATTAAACAGTTGATCTCAGCACACCAAGACCTATTTGGTGGTGTTAGAAAGGCAAATGTCTTTTTGTCTCTAGCTTTTAAAACTTCCTTAAGTGTGAACTGATCAGGCATGAATATTAGTTCATAACGGAGCTGTGAGGCACAATCTCTTATTTCAGGCGACATGCATTAATGTGGGATGATTGGAGATCATTTCTGTGCCCGCAGATACAAATTTTTTATAGATCAGATAATTTTCTTACAAATGGGTTTCAATAAAATGTCCCAGTTAACTAGAATGAATCAGGCTTGATTTCAGTGAGATTCATTTGCTTTCTCTATGATGGACAGCATAGTTAATGTTTGTTTTGTTGGTTTGTTTGTTTAATTTGAATCTAGACTTCTTAAATGCATATGATGAATTTTAGCTACATTGTTTTATCCACAAATCAGCCAGAAATCCAGCCACTAATCATGGAAAAGTAAGTACGTAAGCAGTACATATAGAAGAGAGAGGGATCAGTACACACGTCCATCTTTTGACCATGGAGCACTGCTAATTCAGCTTCACTGTATAGTGAAACACTACTTTTTGTTGTTGCACAAGTCCCAAAGGACTGTTCTGTGTTTGTGAAGTGCAAGGAAATCCTGACTGCACTGATTCCTCACCCACTTCCTCACTCCGCTGTAGGAGGCTGAGGCAAATGCAGTGAAGATGTACAGCAGAAAGATTTACCTACTTGAGGAACTTCTAGTTGGTTACTTAGGCTGCCTGTAAATCTGCTCTGTAGTGTTGGGACAGGGGACCTGATGTGATGGGTATATGGCACTTCATCTGTCCTCTAAATAAAGTAAAACCAGAATTACTACTTCATTGCAAAGACACATTTTGTAGAGACAAACTGCAGTTGGACACACTAGAATTGAAAATGCTGATAAGTAATCTGACATAGTTGTGTGTTTTAAAAGACCACAAAAATGATAAAGTAAAAACAATACCACTGATCAGTTATTGTGTAATTTGTACTGCATCTCAACATCCCTTGCATCAGTCTACTTCAAGAAATGTGTGTTTTCTGACACTGTTGGCAATTGACAGGAACGAATGCTAAACTACGGTATCAGATCACAGCTGGAAACACAGGAGGAGTGCTGGATGTAGATCCAGAAACAGGAGCCATTTTCATTGCCCAACCACTGGACTATGAAGAAACAAAAATGTATGAGATCCACTTGTTGGCCTCTGATGGGAAATGGGAGGATTATGCAGTTATCATCATCAACATCATGAATAAAAATGATGAGGCTCCAGTTTTCTCTATCAACGAATACTATGGAAGTATAATTGAGGAACTGGATGTGTTACCAGTCTTTGTACTGCAGGTAATGCATGCAGTTTCACAGATTATGATATTTCAATGAAAAACCACAGATTACTGTGGTACAATCATATTAGCTAGCACTTGTTAAAATGCATATTTACCTGCTCTGAATTGTCCCTGCATTTGCTATTCCCTGGCATGGACATGTTAATAGCATATTATATGCTTTTCTTGGACTCCTTTAGACTGGAAGAGCATACAGGATGTGATGCAATCACTGCATATTTCATACTTTCTATGTTGGTTTTTCTTTTCAAAACTTTTGTAGGTTATGGCCAGTGATCCTGACAGTGGTGTTGATGGAGGAGATTTGAGATACTCCTTGCATGGGTATGGTGCAGCCGATATTTTCACAATAGATGAGACAACAGGCAGCATTTACTCACACAAGAGGCTGGACCGGGAAGAGAGGGCACTGTGGAGATTCATTGTGTTGGCTACTGATGAAGGTGGAGGAGGACTCACAGGGTTTGCTGATGTGATTATCAACGTGTGGGATATAAATGACAATGCACCCATGTTCATGTGCATGCCTGATGACTGCAATGGGAATGTCTTTGAAAACTCTCCTGCAGACACCTTAGTCATGGAAATGGGTGCAGTCGACCGTGATGATCCAAATGTTGGTCTTAATGCTGTCCTGACTTACAGGATAACAGAGAATGTGAAGAACGAGTTTGGTACTGACATGTTTAGTATCAATCCCAATACCGGTACCATCCACGTGGCAGAGGGAATGCTGGACAGGGAGAGGACTGAAAGTTATTTTCTGACTGTTGAAGCAAGAGATGGGGGAGGGCTAACAGGAACTGGCACTGCCACTGTCTGGGTTGCAGATGTCAATGATAACGTACCAAAATTCACAAAGAAGTTGTGGCAGGCAGCAATTCCTGAAAACAGCGCCATCGACTCAGAGGTCCTGCAAGTGTGTGCTACAGATGCAGACATTGGGGAGAATGCAGACTTGATGTTCAGTATCATCGGGGGAGACCCAGATCAGAAGTTTTATATTGAGAAAGACAAAGAATGGCAGTGTGGCACTGTTCGACTGAAAAAAAAGTTGGATTTTGAGAATGCCCGGGAAAGACAGTTTAATCTTACTATTACCGTGGAAGATCTGGACTTTTCTAGTGTTGCGGTGTGCCTGATTGAAGTTGAAGACTCAAATGACCACAGCCCAGCTTTCCTTTCTCAGTTTATTCAGACAAACCCTTTATTTGAAGACGTGCCTGTAGGTACTACAGTAACCACAGTGAGAGCTACAGACAAGGACTCTGATTTGAATGGGAAGATTGTCTATTCCATAAAGCCAGATTCGGATCCTATGAGACAGTTTGTGGTTGACCAGTTTGGTCACGTGGTTGTGGCAAATGCACTGGATCGTGAAGCCATCCAAAAATACACTTTAATTGTCCAAGCTTCAGATCAGGGGATGCCTGCCCGCACTGGGAGTGTTACAGTTTTAATTAACTTGCTCGATATTAATGACAATGGACCAAGGTTTGAGGCACCATACATGCCTGTAGTTTGGGAAAATACACTGAAGCCTGAAGTAGTGTATATGAACCATACATCAAAGCTGCTTCATGCATTTGACCCGGATGGCGAGGAAAACGGGCCACCCTTTACCTTTTCATTGGCACCAGATTATCAGAATTCCTTGGATTTCTCTCTTACTGACAACAGAAATAACACAGCAACTATAACAGCTTTGAGGGCCTTTGACAGAGAAAAGCAGAAGGTGTTTCACCTGCCAATAGTCATAACAGACAGTGGGATTCCAGCGATGAGCTCCACAAACACCCTGACTATAACAGTGGGGGATGAGAACGACAACTGCCACGAGGCTGGCCACAAGGAGGTCTATGTGTACAGCTACAGAGGTAAGTGCTAGCTGGGGGTTATATCAGGTGCTGGGTATTATGTCAGATGAATGAATATAGCAGAGTTTTACACAAGATTTCTCTCTTGTAGTCTGTTAATCTATTTCTTTGTTTACATACTTCAAAACTGCAGCTCCAGTTCTGTAAACTACTAAATTAAGTGGAATAAGTGAAATATATTTGCAAAACTCAGACCTTAGTGTGTAAAAGATTACCTACCAAAAAAACTGTTAGCTGCAAACAAGTACATATCGAACTTGTGGAAAAAGCAGTATTTTTATAAACCAATAAAATCTATTTTCCATTAATGAGTTTTCGCCTACACATTAATCTACAGACGGTATTTCACAATAGTTACATTGCTGAATTTGGCAGGCCTAAATTAGAAAAAGACGTGAGCAGATCATACTGTAGAAATGAGAGAATGAAGCATATAGGGTGGCTTTGCTCCAAATTTGAACCTTAAATATCTCCCATGTTGCTGAACCTTGACTGTGGAATTCAAAAGTCTCCTTCTCTGGACTTGCTCCTCTTGCTGTTTTAGGAGCGTTGATTGGTTGTTACACTTCTGTGCCAGCCCACAAGGGCCTGAAAAAAGGACCAAGACCTGGCCCAGTTTGGTGTCTTCTTGTCCCTTTTCCCAATCATGTCCTTCTCTCCCAGCTGTATCCCACAAGATGCTCTCCCTCTTTTGCTTGGTTCCACTTGTGTGCTGTTTATAATAATAAAGTAGCAATGAAACATTTGGAATTAACTCCTGATATAGTGATTTTTAATTTTTTTTTCCTGAGAGTTTTATAGAGAGTTGCATTTATGTATTTATGTATTATTCTGGTGTTGTTTTGTGCTGTTTCCAGCTTTTCTTCCTTCGTGTGACATCTCCAGTGTACTCACACTGCCAGAACTGGCAGAAATCATATGACAGGCCATGCATTGTTTTAAGAATCTTGGATCATAACCATCACTAAATTGAGCAGGAATCTGAAAATAATAAATGCAGTAATGAATGTGACAGAATATAAAGTGCGCTGAAAAGCAAAAATTAAATGCAGATTTATTATAATTTATCTCAACAGGAAAATGGTCAACAACAGCGCTTGGGGAAGTGTTTGCACCAGATCAGGATGACTGGGACAATAAAACATTTCTCTCTGAAGGAAAACTGCTCAAGTGAGGATTGTATTTCTGTCAAAATGAGTAATATTTATGATTCTGTAATTATTTTGCTCACCATGTATTCATTCCTCTGTGTTCAGGCTGTGCATAAAGCCAGGGTTATTGAGTGTACTAAGGGATGTACCTTTTGAATGCTGTTTTTCTTTTTCACTTGGGTTACTAGGTATTAAGAAATTAATGCATGAAATATTTTTTCCAAGACAATGCAGGATCACACCATGATGTTGATTTTTAGTCAGATGTCAGAGTTAATTTACTTAAAAATGTGCATTCTGTAAGCTCCAGTTTAAAAATAGGAGTTTCTAATGCTTGCTCTCAGATGTTAGGGTTGATGGAATACAAATCCCGAATTTAAAAGCAAAGAATGGAGTAATATCATCTAAAGGGGAAGGGAACTTGGTGCTGTCCTTTGATGACTAAATTTACAATTGCATGTGAAAACCATGACTCAGATTAGTGGAGGTTTTTTTCTGTTAATTGAAATGTTGAATTGGACACTTAATTCCTACTTAGACATTTTTTGTTCATATCATAAAGTGAGATGGTTTATGGCATAACTGTGTGCAGTTCGAAATGGAAAAAATGGATGTGAATGTGAATTTTGGTCTGTGCTGTGACTAAAAGTTTAAAAGCTTTATGTAGCCCAGCATTAAAGACTTTCTGCCCATCAACAGCCCCTGGGCCTGTTTCCTTGTTAAGAGGTTGCTGTTCTATAATAATGGTCATGGAATATTTCCATAATTGCTGATTACTGGCCCTTTGAGGTGCCAAATGAAGATGTTGTGAGAGACTTTATAGAGACTTACTCTGTTCCAGGTAGAGATGTGAGAATCTGCGATGATCAGTGTGGGTTTGTCACTTCCTATTTCTGACCTCAGAGACTTGCCCATGATGACTGTGCTGAACCACGTGGTTCAACTGCACACTGCTTTTGTTCTAATTTGGGACAGGCTGAGTGGCAGAAACATCTTTTTGTAAGATCCGCAGATTGCCATTTCTGAGTTGAGGTGGCTGAGGTGCCTTTCCGAGGTTGTTGGATAATTCCTGTAAGATCTGGTCCTGTAACCTTCACAGTAACATTTAAGGCCTTCTGAATCATGTTAATGATTAAAGTCCTCAACTTTGATTTGTTAAGATTTCCTAATTGAAGGTTTCTGTCTAGATCTTTCAGATTAAATCAGAGGACTGGGTCTTTGCTGATGGTGGATAACACTCCTCAGGGAATATACAACTTAAGAGTTAGAGTTTCTGATGGAGTTTGTCCTGATGTTATATCTACAGTACAAATCCATGTCAAAGACCTGGAAAACGAAGCCATACAGAACTCAGCCACTGTGCGTCTCTCAGGTTGGTTTTATTTGCTGGTGAGAGTTTAGATCAGCTGCTTCTCTAACTGAATGTTTATGTGCTGTAGGTATTATTATATCAATACTTGATTTGCTTATCACTCTAGGGAACTTTCTGGTATGTTTACATATTGTTAAATAAGAAATAAATTGAGAAATTAACCTGTGAGCTCCCAGTATTTGATGTTTCTCTATTTTTGAATCCCCTCACCAGATGTCACAGCAGAGGAGTTCATAAGGAGAGATGAACACGGCAAAACGAGACATGAGGAGTTCAAGGAGTTCCTTGCAAAGCTGTTACCTGCTAAGCTGAGCGATGTCATTGTCTTCAGTGTGATGAGCAGGGCTGGGAAACAGACAGATGTGAGATTTGCAGTCCGTGCTGGCTCAACTTATTACAGACCTGAGAAACTGCACGCCGAGATGGCAGCGTTTAAAACTGAGGTTTGTTCTCTGGGGTTATCTGTGGAACTCACCCAAACACTGAGTTTGCAGGGTAAACCCCAAACCTCAGTGGAAAAATATTCTGCATCTACAGATAAGGGGTTTATTGCTTCACTCAGGACAAAAACACTTGTCAAAGAAGTGTTTAATTCAAGCTTTCTCTCTTCTGTTTAGTGCTGTACATACTGGTATTGTATGGCTGTACTAACTTCTGGTTCAAGGAATGTAATCACTGGAGAGCTGCAGAAAAATGGTCTCCATTGCTGTCATGGGGCAGATGCCTGTGTTTTCTCCAGTCAGTGTTTCATTGTGTAATCCCCAAATCCCCACATCATCAGCTTGTGTTTAGGCACTTAGAGTGGAGGCTTGATTTCCTGACTGAAATTGTACAGTACAAAGAGGTGACACTTCACAGAAAAAGTCCTGCTGGAAGGAACGTGCAGGTTAGAGGAACAGCTGCAACAGTGAGTGAGATGGACATACTCAGTTCTGTGATTGCATTTATCTCACCAAAGGATCACTTCAAATACAAAGTGACAACTTCCCCCAACTTCTTTTACCATCATAAGGGCAAATACTGTTTGGATGGAGGATGTTTTCCTCCCCTTCCTGCTGTTCCCTGACTGTCCTGCTCTCTCAGCAGGTCCTGCATGCCCTCTATCTCAGTCACACAGGCACAGTCCGTCTCAGCCTCACTGTTTTTCTGTAGTCCTGCACAAAGCGACACTGCCCAGCTCTTCACTTGCCCTGGCCATATTTGGGTTCAATACATGGTACATCATAGGGATGATTTTTCCCAAAGAGAAATCAGCACTTTCCGTTTGTGTGACTATGGTAGAGTCTGCCTGAGTCTGGGAACCAAACAGGGCTGTCTTAACTTCCCTCCTGCCTCCATCTTGGTGTATCTTAAATGGCTCTGTGGGCTATGAGAGTCTTCAGAGTGACCAAGCAGGAAATGCCAGAGACAGAGGGTATTCATGAAGGATAGCGACTGCTTCTTTTGCATATTTATTGAATTACTGCAACAATAATATAGGAAATCACATAGACTTCAAATACTCTCTGCCATAATATATGACATGTGAATTCATCAAAGCAGTAACAAGGGGATTGTTCCACATATTTTAATGAAAAAAAATATGTTTTTATTAATTATATACCACCTTTCAATATTTAATGAATAGCTCTAGTGAGCAATCACCAATAGTTTACAGAAAACCAATCATAGCTGGAGAACTCCTCCAGTAGTTTTTCTATGTGTGTAACTATAAATACAGAAAATAAGTAATTAGCACTGGAATTATTCATTGAATTACTACATAAATAATATGTTTGAATTACCTCCTGGGGATCTAGTTTTACAACAGCAATTTTTATTTAGCAGAAAAATAATCCATCCTAATACTTTAAAGGATGTTTATATACAGTTTTTCTATAACAGTATTACAGAGATGTCTAAAAATGTATTACAGACTCTGCACTAATGGTGATAAACGTGGGCAGCAGGCACAGAACTGCATTGACAGGATGCATCATGTCAATATAAAGTATACTTTATGTCTTTGGGGGCATGGGCATCAATACATGTTAAGATATTTGAGAATATAGGGACAAAGGATTGTAAAGATCAAAGTTCTTACAGTGGTGAACTGAGATGAGAAAAAAATAGAAGCACGTTAGTATTTAGGTACTTGTTTTAATCTTGTCAAAGCTTATTTTTAAGATATTTGCCATACATTTTACCATTCAGAACCCCCCATATATAAATACATAAAGTTCTAGTGCTGTTAGTTTTACATTTGTATACCTTGTACATTTGTGTACCACTGTGAGAGTAGTGAGGCCTTTTGCACTTGGGTTTGGGCACCAAATACACATTTGAATCACCAAATACAGATCAAATTCTGAAGCTTTGTAACAGACACCTGTGCAAAATCCCCAAACGAGTGGAAGGAACAAACTTTGCACTAACTCAGTCTGGTGTGTAGGCTGAAGGACAGAAAGCCAGGACTAAGGGCAGCCCTGTTCTTGCCTCATACTGTGAGCAGCTCTCTTCCCTCCCTCTCTGCCAGTGCTTCCTTGCTCCGTTTGGAATGGAAGTTGGGATCTGCAGAGTCACTGTTCCTATGTCACCAGACCTGTGTTTACAGTGAGGCTCTTTTTGTTTGGTACTGGGCTTAGAGGTGCAACCCCAATTAATAATAAAAACAGTGAACTCGCAAAGATTAATGTAGCATAGAATACAGTCTCCAGTATGCTGAATTGACTGTGTTTTGTTCCAGATAGTTTGACAAGAAATGTAAATTTATCAGGCAAAAATCACTAGACTGAATCCGAGTTGCTACAGAGTTGTCTTGTCAGGTCACTGTCTGCAGACATGATTATTGAAAGCAGCTCAGCTCTGCATTTTCCTGTGTCTGTATCCTTTGGTGTGAGAGAATGTAAGAAATAATATCTGGGTGTTACTGCTGAGGAAGGATTTATCCTGGCTTGAGCCTGTTGCTCTCAGGGTGCAGAGAGGTGTGATGCAGATGCTGGAGCTCGGGAGGTGGAGTGTCACTGCTCTCAGAGCTTTGGTCCTTGGAATGAATGTTATTAGACCAGTACAGATTCAACATGTTCACAGTCAGTCCTGTCAATGATTAAGTTTCTAGTTTCAAATTATTTTGCTTGCCTGTATAATCAGGGATGTTACTAAGTAATGCTCAGGAAACTAAAGCACTGCATTAAGTCTCTGACGGCTTCGATTTTTCCGAATTGAGGTAAAAGCCGTCCTGAGGCTGAGAGTGGTGATGTGTTGAACTGCCTTTTCTCTTAGATGCAGTCGGCTCTACAGCTGAACATCTCCCAGATCGATGTGGACGAGTGCAGGAGTGCCAACTGCAATGAGGGCTGTACAACCCAGCTCAGTGTGAGCGATGTCCCCACGGTGACGGACACCGGGAGCGTGGCCCTCGTGTCCCTCACCACCTCCAGCCACGCGCTCTGCGCCTGCTCTGCCCGCGAGCGGCTGCACCAGCCCTGCTCCTCCTACCCGCGGAGCCCCTGCCTCAACGGGGGCATTTGTATGGACTCTCTGAACGGCTACAGGTCAGGAAACTTGCATTCCCGTTATTCCTCCCTCCTGTTTTTAAAGTGGTGAGTGGTGCTTGCAAGGTACCGCTCTGAAATAAGCATAACTGTACTTCCGACTGAAGGAGAAACAAAAAACCCCACAAGTGCACAGGGTGTAAACCTAAAGGCAGCAGGGGCTTTCCTGATGACGCCAGTGGGGCTGTGGTCCCAAAGAGTGCATGAGTAACAAAATCCTGGGGAACACACAGTGGTATAATTAACACTCGTCGTTTCTTAAGAGCACCTAATTCAGTATGAAGGCACGTGTGCCCTGCTTTTTTCTCTTTTCCAGGAGAATAATAATAAAGGTGAATATCCATGGTAGCAGCAGGGATGTAGGAGTGAAATGTAGTTCAAACAATGGGTAATAAGGAGCCTAAAAAGCATTAGATGGTAAACTTGCTTTATTACAGCATCACCTGGTGTGCAGCAGTATTCTCTTAGCGAAATTAATTCCAGCTAGGGATTAACCTCCCTGAGTTTACTCTGTAATAAATTGATGTTTGGTGTTCTTTGTTATTTAGGAAAGAAGTTTCATTGTTCTCAAAAACTTGGCCTCAAAAATACTTTTTGTTGGATAGAATTAGTATGGGGAATAAAAATACTTTGTATTCTTAGAGTATTTTAATAATTGCCCTTGAGATTCTGCTAAAGTCTTTGTTTCACTGATTTTTTAACTGTGATTTAAGTTCTGCATTTGCTGCATGTAAAGCAAAAAACAAAAAGCTGAACATTGGGGAATTTTGACTATTTCTTTTGTTTATGGTCTTTCAGATGTCTTTGTCCTGCTTCCTTTCATGGACCAGACTGCCAGCAGACTAAGCACAGTTTCCATGGAAATGGTTATGCATGGTTTCGTCCCATCAGACCTTGTTTTGAAAGCTCACTCTCTCTAGAGTTTATTACTGTGGTTCCAGATGGACTTTTACTATATAGTGGCCCTCTATCAAATCCAGAACCTGGCAGTACAGAAAACTTCATTGCAATAGGTACTTCTGCAAAACTCTATGGAAAAATTAAATATCTTTTGGGAATGGATTGCTTGTGACCAGTTGAACAGTTAGACTATGAATTCTATCTTTCCATTTAATGAGGTAACTTATTTTCTGGTTTGAAAATATTTTGAAGCATTTTCTAAAAATCTTTCTCTTTTGATGTCTATTTTTGTAGCCTGCACCTCTGGCTTTAGGTTCATCACAGAGTTGTAGAAATGAAGGGGAAAGCAAAACAGACAGACTGATACATCTATTAAAAAATAATCTGCCTAGAAAGACTGTAGTTCTATAAAGGAATTTAGGTGCTTTGAAGATAGGTATTACATGAGCAGTGCAGTCTTAGTCACATGTCATTCTTACCTGGTTTGGTGAGAAAAGAAATCCACTTAAACTACCTTCAGTCTTGGGGCAGTTTTGCAGTCTTTTTTTGAACAGGCAATGATTTGATGGATGAATCCAGCCCCACGTGCCGCTGTGGGAAGTTTCATACACAAGCAGAACTCAGTGCTTTATGTTGACACACATTTAAAAGGTTACTGCTGCTTACTTTTTGTGAATTAACATACAATATGCACAGTATGGTTGGCATTTTATATTTTCCTGATTAATTGAAAGGTAATGTGATTGAATGGTTAATCATGTACCTCTTCTTTTGCCTTGCTTCACAGTTACTTGTAAATTTGCGTTGAAGATGGGAGGGAAGAAACCTGCATGTATTAATTGTTTTAGAGCATCATAAAATTGCAGATTGCTTCTCAGGCATTAGTTTCAGGGTATTGACAGAGAAGTGGAATAATGTAAAGTACATAATGTAAAGTATATAAGTAAATAATATACTGAATGAGCACTTCTGCTTAATAGAAGACACAGAGTATCATTCTAGTTATTTCTGTAGTGAACCCCCTGTACGTGACCAGCAATAACCATTAAATCAGCACAGTCACTTACTGCTGAGATACTCAAAAGTGAAAGATTCTTGTAGCTGGATTTAATTTCTTGTTTGTGTTGTATTAGAACTCTCTGGTGGTATTCCTGTGCTGAAGATGAGCCATGGCTCAGGTTTTGTGGTGCTGCAGTTTCCAAGTCATCTGAATGTAGCAGACAAGAAGTGGCATCGACTGGAAGTCAGAACCAATGGTCAGGTCAGTTATTGGATATTTTTTTCCACATCAGGATATTAATATTTCCAATAGCATTTCTTTGTGCAGAGACAGGAGGGCAGAAAGAACAGACTGTGTAGTTATTTATATTGTCCTAACTGTTCTTGTAGATTTGATGAGTAATATAAATTTTGGGACTACCTTTTTGTGAATTCCAAATGCACTGATGTTGCAATCCATATTCTGCAATCAGAGGAACCTCTTTGCCTTTTTTAAGCTCTGCAGCAGCACATGTAAAGTGTGGACACTGGAATCCATTCCTTATGCACAAAAAGCAGATATTTATTTACTTGTAAATGCAGATAAAGGTCTTGTGTAAGTGGTTAAAATACTCGGAAGCATAAATAAAGTGCAGAGCTAAGTAGCGTCTTTGCTAAATGGTTCCATTTTGGCTCTACTGGTTATTGCAAGGTGGAAAACAGAACAGGGAAAAACCCAGCCCTTTTTGCTTGATGGTATGCAAGAAGTAGAAGATGAGAATTGGATAGAACACGTTTCTTGGACTGGCAGCAGCTGTTCCTCAGCAGTGCTGTGTTCTGGCGCAGGACATTCGGTTCACTCTGGATCGGTGCAGTGCTGCCGTGGTGTCTGAGATAGAAGGGGTTGGCCGGTGGTTGTCCACGGAAGATCGCACAAACTGTGAAGTCTTTGGGTCTGTTCCACGGAGAGCAAGGTACATTCCTAGAGATTCCCTGACAGGCAGTTGATTCTGAGGCCTGTGAACATTTTACCTGTTAGATTGAAGCCAGGTTATTGATGACTAGCAGCATAAAAAGCATTTCCTCTTTTCTCAGGCCTTCTAGGCCAAGCCTGGACCTTAAAGCACTAAACAAATTTTAAGGAAGCAGTCTTCCTCTGAGTAATGTTGCAGTACTAAGTGACAGCTCCAGAACACTGTGGCTGTTACGGGAGCTTTTGTGAGTCCTGGGTACCATCCTTCACCCACAGGATTTCTCTCTGTTTATCGAGTCACTGTGAGCCTGCTCTTGAAAACCTCATGAATTTAGGCCAGCTGACTTTGGAGTCCTGGGTCCAGTTTGTGCCCCACAGTGCAGGGTGGACAAGGACTAGCTGGGTACAGTTCAGAGAAGAGCCATGACTGTGATCCGCTCACCCTGAGAGTAAAACTCAAGAATGAAGGAATTGAGGTCAGTTAATGAAAAGAAGGGAAAACTTAGGAGAGATATGATAAGTCTCAGTGTATATAAAGGAGTGGTACAAAGAGGATTTAGACAATCTCTTCTGTACAGGGCCTAAAGTTACAGGGAGGAATATTCAGGTTATATTTGAGGGAAACCTTTGTACTAACAAAGATACTTGAGCTGTGAAACACAGTCCCAGCAAGCATTCTGATGAGCACTGGGATTAAGCCTTGTCCACAGCTGCATGGAGCTCTCCTGGTCGTGAAAGGAGCACAGAAAAAGGGAAGAATATAAGGACAAATGAAGACAAAATAATTGATAACTCTGAGAAAAAGGAAGTCTGAGGACTAAAATTCATGGAGTTCTTTGGCTGAGAAAGATGGCTGGGAGACATTGCAAAGCCTGGACATGTTTACTGTGCCTTTTAGACCACATGGATCCAACTTTCAGGTTTCTGACCTTTGTCATACACAGAACAGTCTTTGTTGTATTATTCCTACAGCACAGGGTAACTGCACACACGGAGCGCTTGAAGGAGAATATGGTGTCTAGAATATCACAACTGTCTCTGACTTGAAACAAACATACCCAGAATGTAGTAGTGTCCCACAGTTAAACTCCCAATAGGTTTCACTGTCATGTTTTAAAAAATACCCTTTATTTTAAAGGGCCAACTTCTGCTCACTGACAGCTTCAGAGAGAGAAGATAAAGTAGTTGCATTCTATTGTTATGTTATAAAGTCTGTGTTATTTGGAAATGCAGCGTATTTATTTATTTATCTGCCTATGTTTGAAGGCAAATGCACATCTGTTTTTTATTATTTATATGATTTTTAAAGGTATTTGAATGTGAACCATGTTCTCCAGCTGGGTGGTGTAAAAGAGTCGTTACCATATTCCTACCCACAGTTGCTACACAAACATTTTTCTGGTTGCTTGCGCAATCTCATCTTGGATACTCAGGTAAGAGCAGAGTAACATTTGCCTTAGCAAAGGAGAAACCTTCTTTTTTCAATTTTTGGGAGATTTGTATTATAAATGAAACTTCTGCTTCCATTGGTGTATTCAATGCCCACATACATCTGTGTAAAATAAAGAAAATTCTGGATTTTTCTGTGATAATTAGAATAACTACCTTGGAAAGTTAATTCTCAGCAGAAGGATTTGTGTTAATGAGCCAGGAACTGTGTGTTTGCTTATCCCCTGCTTCATGCAGCTGTTTTCCAAGCTTCTTCGTGCTTTCAGGGAACTTTTGAATGGCAATTGTATAATGCTATATTTATGCCAGCTGTCTGCTTTGTTAGGAAGTATTAGAGGTTTTTTGCTTTCATAGTCAGTTGAGTTTATTCAAAGGCAAAATATGCTCTTGATAAAATCAGCTGAAGTCTGAATGTCAAAAAGCAAACTTAGTAACTTAAGCAGTGCAGATAAGGTACAGACAATGAAGTGGTGCAGCTATTTCTGTTTAAAAATTAAATATGTTTCTCAAATAATATTTTTGTGTCCTGGATTGTCTCTTGAAGGTATATGACCTTCAGTCTCCTGCAGAGTCCCTGAACAGCTTTCCTGGCTGCACCCTGACGGATGGGAGCTGTGAGACCATGGGATCTTCTTCCTGTGGGATCCATGGGAGGTGTCTTGGAGACTGGGGCTCGTTTGCGTGCCACTGCTTGCCGGGCTACCACGGTTATCGATGTGATAAAGGTGAACCCTGGTTTTTTGTTTCATTATTGGTAGGCTGCTAAATTTTACAGTACAGGAAACTTCAAATATTTGCAGGTAATGATTGCTGAGGTGATTTCTGATGTTTACATTATGTAAAGCCATGTTGCAGTATAGTTGCCTGTGATTGTTAACAATTTCTTTTCTAATTCCCTCTGAGAAATTGCTTTCTCAGTACGGGATAATTTCTTTAATCCTGAAGGTGTTTGTGCAATGACTGTATAATGACATGACTGCATGACAAAAAAATTGTGAAAAAATATTTTATTTTATTACAGTTGTTTGATTTGCATCTGTTTACACTTTCAGAAATATCTAATAACCTAAAAAATATGAGTGTGCTGGTACCACTTTCTGTGCAGAATTAGAACCATACAGCTGGAATTAGAAATCGCTGCTTGGTGTCAGGAAGAGACTCTGCTGAGCTATGCCCTTGGAATAGAAGGATCTTTAGCTCTCATGGAGCTAAAGGTTGCAGCAGAAAGACAACTATAAAATAGCAAGTTGTGAAATTTGATTGTGGTCCTTAATACTTGGTCTGCAGTCTCTTGTCTTGATCAGAGGTGCGGCTTCCCTGCTGTCATCCCGTGTGAGCATTGTAAGGAGGAGCATTAGCAGGATCAAGTTGGGTGGGAGAACACCTCTTTACAGAGGAAAATGAAGAGTGAGAGTGACTGGGGAAGCTGTGGAAATAAAGAGAGGGATATGTCCCAAAACACAAGTTGTCTCATGGATCAATGCCATGCAGTGCAAGTGTTTCCTTTTACTTTGAACTCTTACTGTGACTTTAAGGGCAGTAATGATATTTGCCTCTCCTCACGAGATGGTTTAAAGGTGTCCATCCCTTGCAGTGGCCAAGGAGTACACGTTTGAGGCAGGCAGCCACATCCGCTACCAGCTCCCGGTCAGCGTGTCTGCCCGCAGGACGCTCTTTGAGGCCCTGGTGCGCACGCGGCAGCCCGACAGCGTCATCACCACCATGCTGTCCCGGGCCAAGGACGAGCACATCACCCTGCAGGTGAGGGGGCACCCCACACAGACAGCTCAGACAAACACTCGCTTAAGAGATGGAAACAGAACTAAAACCCTTATGCTGAGCACCAAGACTTTGGGATTTGTTGTATGGATACATACAGGTCTGATGCTTTACGTGAGATACTGATCACTCAGCTGGGGTATCCCACTGGATTTCAATGCCAATTGCAGTGAAATACAGTTTCTATACAGAATAGGATGAATAGGGAGTGTACCTGGTGTCCTTTTGAACCATGTGGCTGATTCTGTGTAGTTCAGACTCTGCCAAGCAAGGTGCCTGTGGCAGTTCTAATGGCGTCAGGTTCTCAAAGTGACAATCTGCTCATTTTATAAACACCACTGAATGAGTCGCCTCTTCAGCCAAGTTGGTTTGAGCTGTCAGTGTAGCTGAGATACACCAGACTTGGAACTGTCTGAAGAACCCTATAAATTTGTGCAAGAGAGATCAGGGTAAAATTACTCCAGGTGACTTGGATACTACTGTGAGTATATTGCTACCACATTTAGGTAGCCTAGTTCAGGAGCACCTGAAGTATTTTTATATTACACCTAAATGTGCAGTGTAAACATACCCTAAATTTAAACAAACACTTTAAGATTGAAATTACAGGTCAACACAAAATGCCAGGCAGTGACTTTTCTTTTTTTTTTTGCTATTTGTTAATTATCCACAAGGTTGTTCAGGGACTCTTAGTGGTCTCGTACAATTTGGGTGATGGAGACTATTCTGTAAGCCTTCCCTCCTACCACATTGATAATGGTGAATGGCATCACATCACACTGGAGAGAAATGAAAATGAATTTACTCTTCGCCTTTATGAAGGAGGTGGGAAGAGAGAGATTACTAAAGCAGCAGGAATATACAAGGAGATTGTGATTGACCCCAGCAGCTTGGTCCTTGGAAACACCTACCCATTTAATCAAAACAAGAGTTTTCAAGGTAAGAATTCTTGATCTCACTGTTCATGATACGGACCTGTAAAATGAAGGCATATTGCAGGAAACTTTCTTGTTTATGTAGAGCCCAAAGTACACAGATTTCCTGCATGGCACTTTGCACCAGGGACAGATAAGCTGTTCTGACCAGGAGAAGGTACAGCAGATAACTGCCTGCAAATACACTTGGCTACTGGACTTGGAACAATGATGGTCACCTCTTGCCTTGGCTGCAGTGTGGTTGTACCTGGAGGTCCAGCAGCTTCTCCCAGGTGGACTGCGGATGGCTCCCTGCCTTGGATACACTGAGCTGGTTCAGTGCATGGTTCTGTCCAGTCTGTTTGGCAGCTGTCCTTCCCTCCCAAACACATCTGTCCCTATGCTGAAAGGCATTTTTCCATTTTAGATGTACATTGCATAGCACCCACCAAACCCTAGCTTATTACCTCTGTATTACTGGATTTTACACTTAGTCAAAGCATTAACTAAAATTAGAAATGGTTTATTGAATTAGAGCTAAAAATCTGAATTTTTAGCAACTGCGCGGATGAGATCACAGTCTTTTAAACGCAAATCAGTTTCCAGCCTGGAAATTGAGTAGTTCCATAAAGAAGAAATATAAAGAACCGTAAATTTGGGATATCCATGGCAGCTCTTTGCTCTGAGCTCAGCTGGCAGCTTGGCCTGTGCCTAAAGCCACAGTGTAAGTAAAGCACAGCAGCACAGCTTTTATTGCCAAGGAAGAGACATCACTGCTGGTTAAACCTGCCTGGTGTCTCTGGGTCACCTCTCTCCATGCCCTGCACCTCTTGTAAATCCATTCAGAACAAGCTGGGCATGTTTCCACCAGGCAAAAGTATTTCAGTGAGTAAAACAAAAGTGCCTGGAAAGAAATTAAATAGAGTAATAATTTACAACGTAAGTGTGTCACAAATTATTTAGAAAAAGATTGTTTTCTATTGCTTTACTAGAAGTATTGCAATAAATAAAGTTTATGATGTGAATTAGGGAACACATTTTGAATTTTTTATTTATGGGAGTAACAGTATTTGTTTTTAAGTAAATAAAGAAGTCAAACAGTTGCATGAAGATCATTTTAATTAGGACAATTAATATTGCTGCTAAGTAGCTGAAACTTTAAGGACTTCAAAGTCATAAAATGTACTTAATTAATCGAAGTGTATGTTTTCATGCTGAGGCATTTCTTTGTGCCTTGCTGCAGGATGTATGAAGGACGTCAGATTTAACAACTACAGAATCCCTCTGGACACTCATGGGAAGGAGCTGGTGTCAGTATTGAGTGCCCAAGGCATCAAAGAAGGCTGTTCTTCGGAGGCCTGTAGGAATAACCCTTGCAACCAGGAATTTATTTGTATTGATTTGTGGATGATGCATGAATGCAGGTAATTGGAAATAGAAGCACAAAACCCTCCAGAATGAGGTGGGAAGGGGGTGGATGTTGAAGTATGCATCTTGAAGGCTGGCCTGACAATCTCATCAAATCCCTGGAACCACAGTGGCACACAAAGCTGGACACCTGCACAGGGAGCAGGTTACTGAGTCCTTACAGGCACCACCACAGCTGACGGAAATCAGCCTGGCTCCGGGGATTCTGGAGCAAGTTCAGCTGGCTGGCTAATGGAAAACGTTTAAAGAGCAGCAGCAAATCCAGAATGTTTGTAACCCCGGGAACCAGGACAAGAGGGTGTGGGAGTGGGAGTGGCAGAGTTCCCTAGCTGTGCTGTGAAGCTCATGCTGTGCAGTGTCAGTGCTTTCTCTTGTGGGGGTCTGACTCCTTACACTGCCCCATGCCCCTCCAGCTGCTCTAGGAACACCACACCATTAGGCTCAGATTCTTGTAAGTGTGGCTGGAGTCAGGTCAACACTAATTCCTGTTGGTTGTGGTGTGCAAACGAACACTTTACTTACACACACTTGAATGTTTGCACACACTCCTGACTGCCACGGTCCACACAAATGCAGTTCTCTGACTCTGGAAACTCAAAGAACATAGCTTGTCTTGCCTAGCCAGAACTGCAGACCCTAATCCAGCTGGTGTTCACAGGGATAATCTTGCAGAAGGCAGTGGAACTACCTGCGTTCTGAAAGCCCCAGACATAAGGGTTTGAAGTTGTGGAGCTCATGGTATGGCTGCCTCAAGAAAGGCTACAACCTGTCATGATTTTGTGTAACTTACTCCCAGTAGCTGCTTCAGAAACCGTGCAGAGAGCGTCACCAAAGTGTGCTTTAAAATCTTCAGTGCTGCCTGGCATGGCTGTTGTCTCGCAGTCTAACGGGCCCGTTTTGCCTTGGTGTGTGCAGCTGCCCCGCGGGGCACATGGTCCTGGAGAACGCCTCTGGCCGGCAGTGCGTGTACACGGCGTGCGCCGAGCGGCCCTGCAACTACGGCACCTGCGTGTCCCTGTCCCCCAGCACCTTCCAGTGCCACTGCCCCGACGGCTACACCGGGCGCCACTGCGAGATCACCCTGGCCATCTTCCACAAGGACACGGGCCTGAGCTTCACCTCCCTCTTTGCCATCTGCGTCTGCTTCCTGGCGCTCTTAGGTAGCTACGGCAACTACGTCCTCTATTACCTGTGGTGAGCTCAGTGTCCGCCTGTCCCGAGCGGTCATCGCCTCATCCCCTGCTGAATCCTCCTGAGGGAGACTCGACTCTGCCTTCATTCCTTTGCTGTGGTCCTGTCACTGACTTCTCATCCCTCTGTGCATCCATTGCTAAGTGAATCAGCATTTGTGAGCTATGGAAGGTCTCTGCAGTTTTGTTTTCCTCACATTTTCACTTCATTGCTGAGGAACTGTTCAGATGCATCATTGGAAGCAAATGCAATTGAACAGCTAGAGTGGAAATTGCTACCAGATAAGCCTTGTTTAAAATACTGCTGAGCATGAAACAGATTTTTCAGTCTAGGAGAAGCTTCCTGTCTGATAGGAATGCACTGGTCAGGCAGGAGCAGACTTTGCATCTTTCCAGTTGTGTCCCAGCTCCTAAACAGCTGCTTTGGGCCTCTTCAGCCATTTTCAGGCTTAGGCATTGGATCTCAAAAAGAAGAGGAAAACCAGAAGGACCTTACTAGTGAGGAAGGATCACATCTTGGAGTCTTTCTTGTTTATCCAAATGTCATGGAAGTTTGCCTGAGTAAAGACATAGGATTTTTCTGCTGGCTTTTAGTGCTAATGTAGTTTTGTTCATAAGTTATAGGAAGAGTACAAAAATACCATGATTTTCCCCAACTCTGCTAGATACTATGTTTGCCATGCAAATATGAGCAACACATTCATGGGAAGCTAAGTGGTATCACTGCTCTTGGAATTCCAGATAGCTGAGGTTGATAATAGACCTTTATGTTAAAGGAGTGCAGCGCATGACCTCTGTGTACCACAGTTTCAGTTCCAAGGTCACTGAGATGCTGCTCCACAGAACATGTAGATACTCTGTAAGAGATTCTAGTTTCTTTAATTCACTGCACTGGTAATTTATGGTATTCAATGCTTTGAGGTCTTACTCTGAGCTTTTATGGACTTTTGTAGAGTTGGTAATACAGTGATACACAGGTTTCTGTTTATAGAATGTTCAGTATCTGATGTTGAAACTTGTCAGTTGTGTAAAATGAACTTCAGCATTTAGGAAAAATGTTTAAATTAATGAATGCTAAGGCAAAATGTGCCTGATTTCCTTTTTTCTAGTAAAACATCTAAAAGTACTTTCCTCTTTTGTCTTGTGTCTTCTTGTGTTTCATTTGTGTGTAATTGTCTGTTACTGTCGACATGTTATTACTTCAGTTGTGCCCCTCTGTAATGCATTTTCTGTGACAAAGTTCAGCTCCATTCAGGACAGAGACAGGTCAGAGACACCACTTGGTCTTTAAACAACTTCGAGTTGTGCTTTTAAAGGGTGTTACAAAATGCTCTTTAAAGGCTTTTCTGCTGTGTTTGATGTTCACCACACTGGAAAGTGCAAACCCCAGGCGTTTGCTGAGAAGCCCAGAGCGCAGCCGTGTGGGCCCCGCTGTGCCCTGGGGTTTGTGGTGCCTGCATCACCTCTGCTCTGCTCCTGTGTCCCCACAGCTCTGCTCAGTGCCGGCTTCCTCTGCGCTCACTGGAAGATACGCAAGGGTCTGCACGGAGGCGTCTACCATGGATCTGCTCATCCTGAGGATCTGGAGGACATCAGGGAAAACATCCTCAACTACAATGAAGAAGGGGGTGGGGAGCAAGATGAAGTAAGGATCTCTGTTATGGTACCATTAAAGGGGACTGGTGACTCACCATGCTAAGGAAAATGTATTTTGTGCTTTGTCCTCAGCCTTTGTTCTGCTGATTCAGCCCTGCAATTGGCAGATGAATTATTTGGAAGGGTCTGTACATGAGGTGCATGTTGCCTAAGCAGAGATAAGTGCCTACCCATTTTTAATTTGTCTTAAAGCCAACAATCCTGAGTGCATGTTGAAAGGAGCCTGTAAGGCAAGTTTAGCAGTAGGGAATTAACAGCTGCTGGGTTTGGTTTCGGGGCTCGGGAGACACTGAGGTTCTCAGGGTTCATTTCTGCTGGAGCTCCAAGGGCTTGGAAGAGCCTGATGTGACTGTTCCTCACGGCCAGGCTTTCCCAGAGACTGCTCCCAACAGCAGGTGTTCACCCCTTGCTTGTTAGGAAGGGGAGGTGCTGAACTGGCTCCTCTGAGGCCCTGGGACATGTGGTGGTTGTGGAAGAGCCTTTCTGGATTTTTGTGTTTTGGAGATAAACACACCAGTGAACACAAGCTGTTGAAAAATAGAGTAGAGCAGATTATACCCGAAGCAGGTATTATTAACATTCCTGCTGGCTGTTCTAAGGTTTCACAAGTCAGTGGAAGGCAGAGCTTTGAAGGAAAACTGTGGATATTATAAACGAGTACCTTAATAGATTATTTACTGACTTACAGATGTTTCCTATGTTTATAAAAGGTAAGAAACTTCATTACCAACTGCTCATGTCATGGATTCAAGGGGTGGTGTGACTCTGCAGAGGTAATAATGGTCACGGTGCCAATGTGATAGGCCAAAAAAAGCCAGTGATTTAAAAATATTCTTAGTTGTAGAGCATCCCTATTTTCTTGGTGAATTAGTGGGAACGTAATAAACACAGACATTTCCCATGTGATAACATAGACAGCTATAAATCCTGTTTTCCTTAATCAGATTAACTTCCTCTGCAATATTTTGCAATTTTACACCCAGAAGGTCTCTTTGAGGAAATCAACAGTTACTGTATAACATGTTTAATTACTTTTGGAGAGTTCTTAAAATACACTCCTTATTTTAAGCAGTGGAATCAAATTAGTGACTTGATGATCTCCATCTGAGGCTATTACTCTGCCTGAAGAAACAGTGCTTGGAGTGAAGCCTCTCTGGGTTCTGTGTCCTCTTCCTAAATTATTCAGATTTAGCAGTTGCTGGGATTGCAGCTGAAACTTTTTAAGCTAAAACCTAGTGGTTTGTCTAGACTTAAAAAACCCTAAACAAACAAACCAGCCCCCAGAATACCCAGAATTACATCACCTTAATTGTGTTCTAATATTTTCTCAACAAAAGGATCATGAGGGCACTTGGATAAGAGAGTTTCATTTTGTAATGTTAGTGGATGGTAGGCCTATGGGTATGAGGTTGTCTTATGAAGAAGTTTCTGCATCTGAAATAAATAAGACTTTCCCCCAGAGAAATTAGGAGCTCATAAATATTGCAGCTGTTTGGGGCATTGTTGAGTACCCACTGGACTCTACTGACCACCAGATGTTGTTAAAAGCCAGTTCTGGACCCAGAGATGGGGTTTGAGTTGGGTTTGTAGATGGCCAGCCAGGAAGGGTTTATTATGAGAGGAAATGTGTCATTTTAATGAACAATTAGTAGCAGTGAAGGATGATTTTAGTATCACTCAGTTCAGTGAAGGGATGATCCTCAACTCTGTATTGGAACAAGCTCCCATTTAACTTGTGTATGATGAAAAGTTGCTCCATGTCATGGATTCTCCTGGTATCCATGCTCAGCGTGGGGCTGGACTGGAGCTTGCACTAATTTAGGACATGCCAAAGGTAGGGACCTGGGCTGTAGGTCTTGGTGTTCACCACCAACACTCCTCAGTCTCTGGAGGAATGGAAATAAGCAGCTCCTGTCTCAAACGCCCATCTTGCCACTTAGGCAGCTTCTTGATTGCAGGTGTGGGAGTTTAAGCTGTTCTCTGTCTCCAGGGGAAATTCAGCAAAGCTTACTGAGATTACCTAGGTTAATCTCTTACAACATGGTTATGTACAATTCCACATGCTGGAGAACAAAAGAAATCTTTTGGGCAGTGCTGATTCCACACCTCTGTCACTGATGGCTCCTGTTCCCATGAACAGTATTAGCAATACAAATAATTACTTGTTTGCTCTAATGAACTCTGTCTCCCACCACCCGTCAGCATTTTTCTTTGGCCTGTAAATCAGTCCAGGGACACAACCTCTGGGCTGTAGGGAGGTCAAGGATGCTGGGGGACAGCACTTCACTTCTTCCTTGCAGGTGGCACAAGGATTCTGATCAGTGAAAGCCATTAACTGTTGGCATTGGCAACTTTGCGCCAGAGGTTGTGGCACAATTCCCAGACAGCATTTACTGCGGCTGAGCTGGGAGGGAATTAGTGACTTTTTTCGGACCAGGTAGTTTTACTTGGCTTTTACAATTGTGCCACTGCCATGTGACATAATTAGCCATTATTCCAGAGACTGGTAAAATTTTATCAGAAATCACAGCATATTTTTGAACTACTGCTGCAGAAAGATTTCTTTAACGTGCTGTTGGTGAATACCCTTTCTCACCTCTTCTGCCACACTTGCGGTATCAGTGTCCAGTGATGATAAGGCACTCAGATCTGCATTTCAGAACAAAGATTGGGGCACTTCTGTCACGTTTATTCAGCTTTTGGGATGAAATCAGACTTGATTCTGACCCTGACAGCAGCAGTGCAGACTGCACAGGTGTTCTCATAAGCTTTCTCAAGTGCATTGCAGGTGGCAGAGCTGGCGGAACACCCAACCCTTCAGGCGTTCACAGCGAACGGACCGACTCGCGACCATTCCTTCTTTATTCCCACCAGCACATGAACTTTTGGGACCTAGAGAGAGCATTTATTAACCCCAGGTGCCCGATTTCTCCCCGCAGGACGCCTACAACATGGCCGAGCTGCAGGTGTCCATCCAGGCCAGCCCGGCGTACTCGCTGCAGCGGCGGCCGGCGGCGGCTCCGCGCGGGNAGCGCCGCGCCCCCGCCGCGCCCCACGACTCGCCCCGCGTCTTCTGCACCGAGGGCGGCGGCTCCAGCGCCGGCAGCCTCAGCTCCCTCAGCTCCCTCGGCTCCGCGGGGCCGGCCGACGGCACCGCCTGCCAGGACATCCACGAGTGGGGACCGAAGTTCGAGAAACTGAGGCAGCTGTACTCGCACAGAGAGGCAGGAGACCTGTAGCTCCCCAAGGCTGCTGATTCCAGTTCTGGAAGCAAAGGTGAGGCACAGTTTTTTATACTCCTGCTCTATGTTACCCCCACCTGGCTTTTTTTCCTTGTTACAACAAGGATTCAGATTCCCGCTAAGGAGGTACATTTGGCAGCTAGTTGAAAGATGGGTAGGAGCTATTCTCGGGACATCCTGGACATTTGCATTTTGGGATATAAATTTCTGGGACGAATAAAGAGAGAATCGGGGTACTCGGTCTTTCACATACAGTGGTTAAGAAGTGCAGGTATTTTTTTGTCACTGAAGTAACGCAGGACTCCGAGGGATCCAGCGCACAGAGCCTGAGGTATGCTGGGGCTGAGGGAGGCGTGCTGGGTCTGCTGTTTCTGGTGCTTTAACAGTTATTTGAAGAAAAAAACACCTTGACTTTTTCTCATGTAAATCTAGTCGTGTATTATATCCCTCGTTTCCCACACGGGGCCCAGTGACAGCACTGCTCACTGAACGCAGTGCAGGTGCCGGTCCAGGGGAACAGGTAAGGAAATGGATGAACTGGAACTTCAGTTATACTGTGATGAAATCCCTTTATGCTGCCATACACGGGCAGAAACTGGATTTAGGCACAACACATGAAGCCAGCTGCTTACAACTATGTACTTTTCCTAAGGAAAACGCTACAAAGGGGGCTGGTCAGGAATTTCAGTAGCAAACAATACAGTTCACCACAATCTCTCATTCCTAATGAGCTGCTAAACTGAGCCTAAACCAGCCTGAACTGTGTCATTTGCACCTACAATTGTGCCCCTCATGTTTTGTTAAACCTCCTTTGATAGAAGCATTGCAGGACCTACCTGGGGACAGAGAAACACAGGAAAAAACCAACAGCAGTAGCAGGGGGCGGAAAATTATGCTCTAAATTAATCAGTCCCTTTTCCAGACCATTTAATGTCTACCTACTATGCTGGATTTTTCTTAAACTTGACAATATTTGAAAGAAGGTGCCACCATATTAATTCTGATTTATTTTTTAACTGAGACCATATGTACAGATAAATGGAGTACAGTGCAGCAACCCCAAAATCTTAAGCTGTGCTGTTTCTTCTATGTATCATATGTAAATTATATCTATTATATATGTAAACTGTATGTAATATGTACATTATATATTATCAGCTAATAATATTAGTATATCCTAGTTTCTAATAATTTGTTTCATTAAAACAAAGCATGAAACAATGTATTGTAACAGACATTAAAACTGCTTTGCTCACAGTTGCATCAGTAGCTTGTTTTGGGAGGTCTGCCTTTTATTTTTATACAAATATTAAAACCCGTAACTAGGTGAATGCTGTCTGCAGGCCAGCTCAGTTTGCATGTTTCCCAAATGAGAAATGTTCACACAGTACCTTCTTCTCACGTGCATTTGTGCCACACTCTGGAAAGTCTTGAGAGCACCATTAACCACTGGTTACACGCTGCAGGTGGTGGGCATTGTCCTCTGCAAAACCTAAATCCCATTTTTACCCACACCCAATGGTTTTGGTTCACAGACAGTACAGAGTCTGTGATTTTGTGATTTTACTGACATTTGCTTGGGAGGAAACAGTGGCTGAAACATCTTGCAGTGTTCACAAGGTCAGTGTGCCAGCTCCTGTATTCCATGACCTCAGCAGTCACAAACAATATATGGAAAATGAACTAAATATGTATTGTGCACAAAAATCTATTCCTTCCTGAAACAGCAGTAATTTTGTGGACATATTTTGTGTTCTTCTCGTAGCTACGGACATGCTGTTGCTTTGGCTGGTTTTAATTTAATTTATCCTGTAAGCTCCTTGGGGCCAACACTGTCTTTATTTGCCTGTGAAGTGTCCTGCCTCTCTCAGGCACCACATAAATAATAAACCAGCCTTCTGTCAAGGGTGTCTCTGCCTTATTTGTGTTTAAGGATGACTAAAGTGTGGACTCTGTTGAATTATTTCTCAGTTTTGATCAGATGCTTCCACAGATGTGAGTCACGGGTCCTGTCTGAAAAGCTTCTGCTGGTGGGCTCAGGATCCAGTTACACACCCAAAGGACACTCTGGGGTTTCCCCAGGGCAACGAGACCTTGTCAAAGCTCTTCCTCCATCCCTGAGGAACTGGACTGGTCCCTGGGTGAGAGTGACAACAAGGACAGCTGGTACCCAGGAAGCCCTGGGTGACAAACACAGGTCACAGAGAAGCCACAGAGCTGCTCAGGCTCAGGTATCCCAGTGCGGTTCCCAAATGTTGCTGTCCTACTGCTGCTTCCTTCCTTGTTACAGCTGCGGCCGTACTTTGTAACCAGCCATAAAAACAACACCCCCAGAGCCCAGCAGCTGTCTCTGTTCTGTACAAGGTGGCACTCACTGTGAGTAAATACAGAATAAAACAAAAGGGCAGGAAATATTTCAAAACTGCTCTAGAACTTGTGTCGATACAATCTCAGTAATAGGACACACTCATTTGCAGCTGTCATGCCCTATTAAAGCCTACTCTTCCTCTTTCCAGAGATTACTAATTAGTTCACTTAATTTATCTGTTTCAATTTGCATGCTGCTCTTTTAATTACTGTGCAATTGCTGAAATCATATCCTCACTTGTTCTGCATTCGCACAGACACACAAATATTTCAGTGCCTCCACAGAGGCTTATCCCAGCACAGCACTGCCACGGCTCCCGGGGAGAACAGCTGGCTTCCCACAGAAAGCTGTGCCACGGGTCAGGGGGGAAGGAAAAACAGGGAATAAAAAACCCATCGGGTCCCTAGGTAGTGGGATTTTCAGTAATCTACTACTTTTATTAATCTTCTTCCACGTTCTTTACAGACTTTAAACATGTAGTAAGAACGTTTTACTTAGTATAAAATGTTTGTAAAGGTCTGAAATTTAAATAATCGTGTGGATATTAGTATTTAATCTGTCTGCCTGTCAACTACATTAATCTTTCTGGTTTTCCCCTGTTAAAATAACATTCCAAGTACCTAACATGGAGCCAAGCCATAGGAAAGCTGATTGTCCTTAGGTCTGACCTACTGACCAGCAGGTTTAGGTGGGAAAACAGGGCTGAAAAGGAGCAGGATTAGGTGGGCAGAAGAAAGTTGAGCAACTTCTTAATTACAGAAATGCTGAAACCCACAGCCATCTCGTGGGGATTTGAAGGAGGAGGTTCTCTGGAGCCCAGAATCCTCTCTATGCAAGAACACCACGTGTGGCTCACATGCCATCAATTAAATTAATCCCTAATTAATGCTGGTGACAAACTCCCCCAAGGCCCCCTTAGACCAGTCCGACAGCTGGGCAGTTGTATCTCCAGCTCTGCACATCCTGCAGCTCCTGTCACAGGAGTCCCACATCAGGATGTCCTGCTGCACATACAACCTTAAAGTGAGCTTCTTTCACTGCCAGAGAATGAACTTTTCTGTTCATTAAAATATTAAACTTGAGCCACAGTGTGCAAACAAGCAAGTGCCTGTTGGTCAAAGCATTTAATATATGCTTTTATTATATATATATAAAAAATACACTTCATAAATAAAGAAATAATATTTATTTAAATGGATACACTGCCCTCAGTCTACTGACCTTACTGCAGTTAACATGCACTGGGTGATGACTGGTAAAAATCATGGCTGATACCTTGAGCTGGTAACAAAGGAAACCCCGTGAGCTGTTAAAACACAAAGGTGATTCCAAAAGTTAGTAAAAAAGAAAAAAAGCTTGAAAAGCTAAAACTTCCTCATGAAAAATATTTTGCCTTCCTCCATATGGACTGAAACAAAGCTGATTCCTTAACCAGATCTTTCTCAACCCATCCCAATATAAAAACAAGCAAAAAAAAGTGATTTTCAAATTACACAATTTATTTAGTATACAATAGTCATCACATCTCTTTACAACAACGTATTATAAAATAACTATGTTAGATCCCACCAGCAGAACACTGAAACAAGAAATGAAAAAACACTTATGAATCTCAAAGGCTTTCCTCCCCTAAAAACCTTCTGGCTCCTTGACAGCATTTTGTCTCTGCCATCTAAAAAAAAAAAAAAACATTTATACCACAATCCCACTGATGGCATGCAGCACGAAAGTCCTTGTGGACACCAAGGGACACACAGGAGGAGTCCTGTCCCTGCCATTGCCCCTGCAGGTTATCAGCAGGGCTTCCTAGCTCAGGAATGGGAGGTGCAGCCCTTCTCCCCCAGCCCCTCACAGCCGTCCCTGGCCTCCCTGGCCTCGTCTGGAACAGGGGCAGGGAGGAGCTGGGAGCTGCTTTTGTCCCTCAGCTCTTGGATTTACTGTTTGAAGCTGGTTGGTGTCCAAATGCTGCACTGCAGTCCCTGGAATATCCCTTAGTGTTAAACCTTTCTGATAATCTTTCACAATACATCTTCCTGTTTAAAAAAACCCAAACAAACCAGTTTGCACTTGGTAGTTTCTATGAAAAGGTTAAATTTCTCCTTTGGCAATATTAGAGACTGCATTTTTACAACAAGTCTGTTTAAAAATAATTACTGTTCCAGTCAGGATTTCTTAGTCTCAGCTGTTACCTACAAGTAAATTCTGAAGATGACAGGGTATCGTGGGCCTGGGAATCCCTCCCCTCACCAAAGGAAAGTTACTGCACCTTTCCAGAAAGATCCAGCTGCCTCCTAGAACAGGCCATACAGCCCAGACGTACTTTACCTTTTGTGTGCTTGTTTTCAATTACTGAAGGCACTCACTGAGGGATTCACTGGCCCAGGCTTGCAGCAAGAACCACCATGCATCATTACAGGCCTAATTAAAGTTTTAATACTGATTAAAATGTTTTATTATTGTATTATGTTAAACTGCAGTGGTCTCCAACCTCATTAAAGGATACAGGCTAGGAATTACTCAGGAGTTTCAGCTGCTCAGTGTAACAACCCAGCTCCTGTCAGTGTGTGATTTAACACAGCCTGGCTACAGCACAGCCTCCTGTGCCAGAGAGAAAGGCAGAAGGATGTTGAACATTGTTTAATGAGTATTTACTGAATATAAAATTGTTTGAGCATGTGACATAACCATCTCCATCTCTTCGGTAATTTACCTTGGTACAACTGAAAGCGAAAACACTTAAATCATTTGGAACTGGAGCCCAGCTCAGTTGTGACAGCTAATCTCATTACACATCTTGATTAAATTAAATGTGGAGTTTGCTATCTGTAGCACTTTAAGTTTCCCATCATTAGAAATTAATTGCAGTGGTAATTACTATAAATGAGTTATTTGCACAGGCCACAAACACTCTTATAGGTGTTCAAATGTTAATTCAACCTGGGCCTACAGGCACTTGATTATTACAATTCTGTTTTTCGTAAGAAACAAATTATCCTAGTGGATGTCTAATTCAAGATGGAGAGTACTGTGAGACTTCCAGATTTGATTTCCAAGTTCAATCTAAAACCAAAGCAGTGCTAAAAACACAGCAAAAGCCATGTGGTATCTTCATAACATTCAGAAATCCAACACAATTCACAAAGTTCTGACTGGTAAAAGACAAAGGGTACAAACAAATCACAAAATTCTCAGCATTGAGGTCTGGCTTCATTTAATCTTCCACGTCATTTTAAAATACTGGTAGTCTCTGTTTTAGGATAAAGAACTAGGACACAATGACTTTGTGCTAAAATATAGAGCTTTGAGTCTGAAATAATACAAAACAAAGCTCTACTATCTGAATGTATTTGAAATACTCGTCTTCTGCTGATTTAGAGGTTTTTCTTTCGTTCAATTTTGCTATCCTAGTGGGATTCACATGGGGAGAAAAATTATCCCCTGTAGTTCAAAAAGTATATACAGAAAAGCGTTGGGAGAATCCAAACTGAGAAATTTGGATTTTTGTTTGTTCTGAGCATTTTACGAGGATACAAACATGCAACATGTATCAAGCATGCTCCAGCCTTTTTCCTCACTAGAAATACGGAACACTCCATCATTAAACACTTAATGTTACAAACCAGTTTCTGATCACTAAAAATGCTGGACCAAACAGAGATTAAAAGTTTTTTCTTCAAAATTGTTTGCTTAATCCTCACTCACTGATTCTGCAATCACACTCACAAGATTGGAAACTCATATCCGCATACATTCCCAAAGAATTCAAAAAAGAGGCACTGAAAGAGCACAAGGATCTGTCAAAAAGGATCAGACTGTAAGACAAACCTTCATTTTGTGACTATTTTCAGGATTCACAAAGGCAATGCTTACTCAGGGCAGGAGTAGCATGGGCTGCTTCCACTGAATTTCTGTCATTTGAGAGGAAAATCTGGACTGCTGAGCAGATTCACAGGCTGGCACTCAGCAGTGCTCCCGCAGGCTGCTGCCTTCGTCTGTCTTCCAATCATTTAAAACTGGAAAACAATTATAACCTAAGTATTCAGAGGGCCAGAATTGATAATTGAAATGGTCCCTGCTAGCATTTATTTATGAATCTGTGAAAATTGTGGCAACATCAATAATGTTATCAAAACTAAACTGTCTAAAAAAACCCCAAGAATCACAGTAATTAAACAAGAAACCGTCGGTGTAAAATGTCTTACAAATGTAACCTGTCTGTAAACTTCATCTGCATTTCCTCATGTGGGTCCTAGCAGTGAAATACTGAACTTGAAGCCATGGTTGGAAACGTTATTTATGCTTGGCAAGTTTGTAAACGTGGAATGTTTTGTTTTGAAACACCCTGGTGAAGTGCATGGTGTAAGAAGGAAGGTTTTTTTTAATTTCCTCACAGAAGCGAGGATACAACGAAGGTTTCAAATCAGGTTCATTCTCTCCCAAGCCATCCATGATCTGCAATGAAATGGAACAGATGTGTGAAATATCTTTAGCCAATTCACAGTTACAGGCAATAACAAGTTCATAACAACCTCGACAATAACATTCACTGGGTCAGGCTGGCCAGGTTTGTTCACAGTATGAAACAAGTGGGAGGAAGAAAACAGCTTTAGGCCAGCAAGACTTACACTGTTGTCTCTAAATGGATAAAGCTGCTTTGTTAGAGGTCTGCATCTGCCTGGGCTTGTGCAGTGTGCTCCAGCTCCACCTCAGCCCCCGAAATGCCTGAGAACTCCCCTGACAGAGCAGTAACAGAGAAACGCTGCTCCTGAGGGAACTGAGGCTCTGAAGTGATTTACACCTGGGAGGGAGCTCTGCTGGTGTGCTGCTAATCTGGAGCTCGTCAGGACATGATTACTTATCCTGCCCAGGCTGAATTCCCTCTTTTATTCTCAAATACCCTTAAAAGCAAGCAGTGTTCATTTGGCCATTTTGAGAATGTCTGAAAGCTCCAGTATTTTCCTACCCACAGTGCAAATATGCTGAGCTACCTCAGATCATAACTGGGTTTCAGAGCGAGGTCAAGCAAGATGCATTTTGTCCCTAGATCTTGTCTGTAACACTCACGTGGCCATTGGCTACATCCAGCAGGTCCCGCAGGCGGCAGCCCCTGCTGTGCCTCCTCTCATAGCAAATGCTGTCCTCCAGGATCACGTAGTCCGTGCCAAAGGACCGCAGGATTCCGTACACGTCACCGGGAGATCGCTTGGCATAGATCTGGTAAATCTGGAGAACAGGGAAATGCACACCACATCACCACTACTGCTTTGTTTGCTCTCATGACTCCTGTCTTGAGCCAGACAAAGAGCTGAGACTGAGAAACCATGGGAATGCAGTATTACAGAAACAGTCTATAAATGCTTTACTCAGCAGCCACGTGGAGCTGTGTGTTACAGCGAGGATGCTGCTGGCTACACAACACTGGATGGTGCTGTCAGGCTTTGGGAATGTCTCAAGCACAGAAAAGGGTAGATGAAAAGAGTCTCCCCAGCTCCATGTGCAGTTTCTCAGAGTGGTTTCTGTATCAAATGCTGTGTGCTGGTCTGGGAACTGAAGGGAGTATTGGGGAATGCTCCATCTGGGTTTAACAGCCCAAGTGGGCACCAGGACCTACTGATGCCACCATAGCCAAAGCAGTGCCCTTGGGACTCGCTGGGTACCCAGGCACCGAGCTGCTCAGACACGCACCAGCTGCCAGGAGTGGGTCAGGAGATCCCAAAGCAGTTAAATCCTGGGCCTGTGTCTGCCAGTAAGTTAGTCCATGAGTAAAGCACATGATGCCTTTTGCAGTGTGCCATTACAGAGGACATTTGTTTGCTGGAGTGGAGCCGCTGACATGGGCAGGAATTACTTTAACAATCAGAAGTCTCTTACCTGCTTTGTTCTCTCCCTCAGATTCTTATCCTCATAGTGGGGATGGTTGGTTAAGGTCCGTCCAGTGCACAGTTTGACTCCGGCTAACAGCTGCATGCTCCCAGCAAACACTGCTGTGTTTGGAGTGTTTGACCTAAACAAACGTTGATAAGTCTGAGGAAGTCTCTGCAGGGGCATTTTTGCAATGCTTGTGGCAGATCAGAAGGAAAAAAAAGACTGGAAAAGTATTTTTCTGCCTCTCCTCTATGCAGGGAGCAAACTGTTCAAGCAATTGTATTTTCTTCAAATGCCAAGTGGATAAATTATGATAATACTCAACTGCAAATAAAAAATTTACTAAGCACTATGAGGAAATTTAAGGCAAACATGATCCTGACATTTTCAAACTATTTCTATATTTCATATATTGCTCAGGTTCATAAGACCTCCGAATATTTATAGATTTCTATACTCTAATTCTTTTAATATTTCAAGAAACTTATTGTGACTTAGGTTTGTATCTGATATATAAGGTACTTTGTATAAAATGCATTATTTAATCTGAATGGTAAAACTTTCTGTTCCTGTCCTGGCATTCAGCATTCACTTGGAATGAAAACTTTGTTCCATGTGACATTAATCTTCCTATTCTGACAGCTGTGGGAGAGAAACTATGAAAAAAGACACCCCAGTTGCAAAAAGCTGGGGCAGGGGGATGCAGAAGATGCCAGACAGAAATGCTGTCCCTTATTGGTACTGTGACCTTTGAAATTCCAAACCCTGGTATCTCAGGATTACTCAAATACCCATAAGGAAAAGATTATTTTTGCTCACCTTCCCCCCAACAAGTTTAGAATCTAAAATATTCGTAAAGACACAACAGAAGGGCAGAGCAAAAAGAAGGAGTAAAGATGCCAGGCAATGGACACTCCTATAATCAGGCTAATTAAAACTGGCCATAGTATGCTGAAGTGTTTTCTAGTGCTTAGTAGGCAGATAACCATGGAAGGGTCTATGAAGACTAAAACAACAGAAAGCAGCACACATTAAATTGAGTAAAATGAAATTAGAATGTGAATGGGTGCCCAACACCCCCATGCATGCACTAAGGCACTCCAGGAACGGTGACACTTCGGGCTGCCTTTGGAAACTGCAGCTGCACAGTCAGTCATCTTTAAGCTCCATGATCAGCTTGGAAACGTTGAGAGACAAGTATTAAATTTTACTATTGCCTTTCAAGAGATTATGCTTAGCAAATGAATTAATAATTACAAACTCTTCCTAAAAAATCTCACACTGGTACATTAATCTCATCTAGGAAGGCAGAGATACTATTTTTAATAAGCCAGTTTAACTTTACTGATAGACTAGTTCTTTAGCATTTTATAAAACCAGTTTCACTTTAAAGTCTGAAAATATTTAATCTCTTAAGAAATTATTTATTTCTTAAAATATTCAAAGCCACAAGTGTCATGAAGTACATGTTCCATTAAAAGAAATTAATTCCTGTTAGAATTTAGTACTATGCAAATGAGATGGCCCTGACAGGCTGTCAGCCGGGACTCATCCCTGCATCTGTGGGAAAGCACAAGTCTGTAGAGGACTAAGCTGCAAAGGACATGGGCTGGACTCACAGAGGGACTGGGGAGAGCTTAGACACCCAAATAAAAATGATGATTCTTAAAGCATCTTTAGCATGTTGCTGTGTTTATGGCTGGGCCAGGCAACTTCTGATGTGACAAGCAGGTTTCTGTGCTTGTTCAGGATTAGTTCAAATTTTAAAACCTGACTGGCCTTACCAAGGCAACCCTGCTCTTCTGATTGCAGATTTGCATTGTAAAGGGCTCTGCAGCAGACTCAAACTTTCTTAAGCCCACTCACATAGCCCCTCCCAACAAGTATCAAAGGCAAAACCACAAGAAAAGAGCAAACAAAAAAGCCAAACCAGCCTGCAGCCTCTCTTCTTTCAAAAGAAAGCTAAAGGAAATGGTGATAGCGCCCTTTATCAATAACCTACTGGTAAAAATGCTTGTCAAAAATGTAGAATTGCAGAATACACTGAGTTGGAAGGGACCCACAGGGCTCATCCAGTTCAACCCCTGTCCCTGCACAGACACCCCAACAATCCCACCCTGGGCATCCCTGTCCAAGCGCTCCTGGAGCTCTGGCAGCCTCATGCCCATTCCCTGGGCAGCCTGGGCAGTGCCCAACACCCAACACCCAACACCCTCTGAGGGAAGCAGAACCTTTCTGTGACCTCCAGCCTGACCCTGCCCTGGTCCAAAGGAGCAAAGATTGGACGTCCAGCCCCCAGTGAATCTCCCCTCAGAAGATGGATCTTGCAGAAGATTGGGGGTTCCATTCGTCCCCTTCCAGTGGGGGAGGTGACACTGAGCCCCAAGCAGTGTCTGCCCTCTCCAATTCCATCCCCAGGAGCTCTTGTGGGTGGCCACTGCTGTGTGCTGGAGACCCACGAGCACCAAGGAGCATTCCCAGGGCCAGGACAATTCCTGCATCCCAGGGAAGCTCTGCCCATGCCCTGCCCGAGGCAGGCCCTCCCCACAGTGCTCTGCAGCCAGGGCACCTCTTGTGCTGCAAACCACTGGATGACACTTCTCTATTACACAAAAACGAAGCAATTTTTACATCTGTCTGGGCAAATGATGTATAAAATGAAAGGATAATTTGTTTTTATAGCTTTCTGCCAAGCTCCATACCACACTGCCCAACCTGCAAACAATTTATTCTCTAGGAAATGTCACTAAATAATGACAAGGACTTACAGGTCAAACTGATTTACATTATATAATTTAAATGCCATTCCAAGCAGACCTGATGGCATTTTGAACAAATAATCTCATTTATTTTTGAAGCTCTAAGCCTTCAACAAGTTAATTACAGCTGAGCTAATGGGTAAACTAAGCACTATATTACAGTGTAGGAACCTTTTCTTTACCTTACACTTAAGAATTTAAAGAATTATATAAATACTGAAGAATAACTCATTAAAAATAAAAGGGCTTTACAGGAAGTACTTGCACAGGCTCTGAAAGTGGTAGTAATTCTTCCTCTTAAACTGCTAAAGAATTATTGTGAGCTGATTTTAAGAAGCATTAAGGAAGAAATGGCCAACATTGCAATTACAGGTTACATCATTAGAAATAAAATGGCTATTTCTAGTAGAAGTCCTCCAGAGATGAACCCTGTAGTTGGCTTTCAAAGCCATAAAATCTGACAAGCCTCAGGTTATTCCTTTACCAGTGCCTGAGTATGGTATGAATCTACAAAGCAAAAGGATTTGAGAAAAGGAAATTCTGAGGAATATGCCATGATATATTTTTCTTTTCATTTAAAAGAAAATCTTTTTATTTGCAGAATGCAATATTAAAATATCACAGGTTTAGCTGCAGCGATAGGCAGTAAAGCATATTCAGTCACTCTGTCATGGTTCTTTTTTTTCCCTCTGGGTTGGAAAGACTGAAAATTGCAAAAATGGAAAACGACAGCCACAAAAAAGGAGCAACAAGATGTGGTTTTGTTAGTCCCAGCCTCAATTTTACGCATGCAGATTTCGCTCACATAAAGGAGTGCACCTACACAGTTGGTATAAACCTACTTCTCAGGCACTTTCAAATTCATGCCTGAAATTTACTGACAAGTCTGTCCGACAAAACCCCAAGAATTTAAGAATTAAAAAAAAAAAAAAAAGTGTAATATTGCCTTTAAAGTCTGGAATATGTGTTGATTTCAGCGTGATTACCCTTGAAAATCAGGCATGTAAGTAATAGAGAAAAGTTAAACTTTAAAGCTGGCTTGAAATTAAAATAGAGCCATTAATATAAATTATTATAAATGACTAAATGAAAGAACCACCATTGAAACATGGGTGTTTCATTTTCATTTTCATTACCCTGGGAGCTTTCTGGAAATTTGTGGGGTTTCCACTGGTATACAAATTTGCCTGCTTGTCCCCACACCTGGTTCAGGTACAGCTGACATCCAACAATGCTCTGCCGAATCTCAGTCTCAGTTAACTTTTCCATTGTTTTGGCTGTTGCCCAAGATTTCTAAGGACTTCTTCTGTGATTTTTGGCAACTGCTATTGAAATAGTCCACAATTCTAGACAGATTTCCCCTTTAAAGGCAGAAGACATTGCTTCTTTAGCACTTACCAGAAGTAAACAGAGTAGGGAAGTTCACGCTATTGATTTGCTCATTCTACTGATATTCTTCCCCATCTCACAAATGAGCATGTTGTTCCTGTTGTCTTAGGGAGAAAGACCAAAACTAAGAATTTTAATGTACCTCCCAGCTGGGAACAGAGCTGCGAACTATCCCTGGAGCATTGGCTTCTTGACTTTTTTGTTTAAAAAAAGCTAAGAAAATGAGGTGGTGGGTAGGAAAAAAGAGAAGACTGGGATATGCAAGGTCATTATGTGAAAAACTATGCTCTGCAATTGTACAGATACAAACCAGTAGATCTTCCTGAAAATGCGACAACAATTTTAGTGAGGGGAAGAGTACGAAATGCCTCTGCAGACGCTTCACAGGGGACAGACTAATAGCTGGCCATTATTCAGATTGTATATTTGGACAAGTTAATATGCATTTAGAGCTAAGCAGACAGAAGGGTTTTCTTGTTGTGGAGCGATTGCAAGACAGATGAGTTATTTCTAATTCACCACTATACATGACAAATTAGAGCTTTTCATACTGAGTTTTAATAATGAATGATTAGTTCCTGACACCGGCCTTGACAGGTCATTAACTACAGCACAACCATCAAGTGTTAGTGTAGTAAAAGAGCTCTCTTACACATCAAAACTTAAGAAAATCTGTCCCACTTCGAGAAACTTACCATAAATTTTGTTGACTGGTATTTAAAGCATAGATAATTAAGTCTTCTTTACAGGAATAATATTTCTAAATACAATAAATTCTAAGTAAAAAAATGCCCCTCTGTAATTGTCTGTCATGACTTGGAATGAAGAGATGACAAGCACCAGTTTAGCATTCTCAGCACTAAGAACACATGAAAAATTATTCTCATTGGAGCCAGTCAAACCCAGTTCATGGCTGGGAATAACTCCACATGCATATTTTATGTATAAATCTATATATAACTCTATATATTGCACACAGGAGACCTGAACTATCAGACATTTACCATCTTTTAATAAAACAGTAGTGCTAAATGGAACTGGCTGGTAAACATTAGCCACAAAAACATGTCAATACAGCTGCAAAGATTCTAAATGATGGAAAAAATCATGGCCTGCTTTCAAAATAAGTCAGTGAAGGCTTGTAATATATTTTACTTCTAAATTACTCCTTCTAGTTTATGGATTAAAGAAATACAACATTATGGAGTGTAAATATGTTGCTGTGGGGAGAATAGGCTGGGTGACGGGTTTCACTGAAGTTCATTGCATATGAAGGAAATACTCCAAGGAAATACTTCAAACAGTTCAATATTTAATGTTGTATATTCAGATTTACTTTCAGAATGTTTTCCTCCATAACATGAAACCAATTTTCTTTTTCTAAAATCATTGCCAGAGTTGCAAATAAATACAAGCCCCAGACATCTCCCTGTTCAGAACTTAACCTGGAAGTTTTTAGTGGTTACTCTGTGTTAATAGAGAACATACCCCTTAAGTTCACAGCCCTCCAGAGAACATCCTACCTGGCCTTTCTTCCCAGCATTTTCTACATGCAGTATTCCAAACTGTTCCACCTAAAAAGTACCTTCCTATGCTCGGTGAGAAAGCAGAAGTGATGAGGTGGGGTTGGAATGATTAACTCACACTCCTGAAAGACTCTGCACCTATGCTTAGCTGTGACAAGTTCAAGTTCAATTAAAATATTTTGCTTACAGTTTGGAACACACGTTGGGATTAATTCTAACAAGCATAAACAACTTAGATTGTTTTAAACTCCAAGAAACAGACTGCAGAGAACAAATTTCCCAGCACTACATCCAAGCTTTTTAACATTATAGAGCTGAAAAGGACATTAGGTTGAGGGGGGCTGAAATAAAATGATTTCACTGCAAAGGTCTGTCAATGTAAAGAGGTAGCTATAATACAATGAGAGAAGTTTGATACCTCCAAATTTATCTCTGTTGGTTGGGAAAACTATGTGTCCTTATGGGAGCATGGAGGTGCTCTGCACAGCTCCTCATATCCAACCTCCTGATACCCCACTCATCCTAAGTATCCCCACGGGTCACCAGAGTTCACTGGTGAGCTGTGACAAATAAAGAGAACACTATAACTAAGAACATTAGATCTACACAAATAGCATTGAACTTAAATAAAGAAAAAATCCTCTTACTTAATCCAGTTCATCAGCTCCACAGTGTCTGGGTCATAGAATTCTCTCAGCTCTGATAGTTCATCCATTACTCCTGGCCAGAACTAAAATGGAAACAAAGTAGAACAACCTGAAGACAGAATGAACAAAAAGAGTTCTGGATGCTGAAATGTATTATTTCCTCTTAGCTGGCAACTAATCTTGTCCAGCCCATGGGTAAACTGCAAGACACCAGTGTACCTACCCTTCCTAGGAAGGAGAGGTGGCAGTCACTGCAGGATGAACACACAGTCTCAGAGTCTGAGATCTGCAGGTCCTGCCAGATGACCAGCAGGAGCAGAACTGGGTCCTCAATGATGACAAGAGAAAGAAGGGCCCCAGGAATTAGGTTTGGAAAGGAAATGTAAAACTAAATTAAAAAAGGTAGGAAATCTGTATCAGAAGTAAAGATCATTAGATGTGCTCCGGATGCCGTTAATGGTATTTCAGAAGTCTGAATTAAAAGAGAACTACTGAAGGCAAAAATAAAACTGTAACTGAATGACAATAACCAATAGATCGTCAGAGGGAAAGCACTACAAAATTTACTGCAGACAAAGAATTCATAAATCAAATTTGGAGAAGAGAAAGAAAGTGATTCTGAAAAGCTTAACCCTCCCCTCCAAAAAGCTAAGGGAACAATGATTTATTTAAGGGTTTATTGTTTAAACCAGAGAATATTCTCGGGCAGAAGGGAGCAATTAAGGAAGATAATGACAATACTAATGACAGATTGCTGTGCATCAGTCTTTACTACAGAGGATGTTGTGGTGAAACCTATTTGAAACCTGCTTTCTTCAGATAATAAGGATTGCTGGTTTGAAAATTGAAATGCTACAGGAAAAGTCTACAAAAACCCATCTGATAATCTTAAGAGCCATAAATCATCCAATTTATATAATGCGTATCCAAGAGTTCAGAAGGAATTTGAATGTGGTGCTGCTGAGCCCCTCAGCAAACACAGGCTTTCTTTCCCAAAAGTGTAATTACGTGGCAGGACGGGGGGCAGGAGATATCTCTGGGCCAATTAAGATACTCACTAATTTAGCTGCTTACATGAAGCGTTTGTTCAAGTACTCCTGGCATCTCCCAGGTGGAGCCACGGCAGCATCACAGCCCTGGGGAAGCTCTGGGAAGCACAGCAGTACAACAGATGTATTTCTGCTCTTCAGAAGCTCTCTCAGAGATCAGGAAGTTCAGCTGTTGTGAAATGAGACTGTGCAGTCTCATAATGAATCAAAACTTCCTTACTAAACTTCCCTGGATAGCTAAACATCCTGAGAGCTTGGAGTCCTTCAGGGTGGAGACAGAAGGAATGGGCTCTGCTTTGCTTTTCAGGCAGTGCCCCCTGCCCTGTAACCTCCTGAGGAGCCAGGGACACAGCTCCCTGCGAGCGCTGCGGCTGTTCCATGGCAATCACTCTGCAGAGGTTTTTAAGGTCACAATGGCACAGTACTGCAAGTTTTAGTGAGTACAAGCAGTTTCCACTGGAGGGAAATTTTGGTAATGGGGCTTGCTATTACTGAACTGAAAAACTTCCAGGTAGCACTACATTTGATTAGTAGAACCAAGAGAAAACCAAGGTAGTTCAGAAGTTCCAAATACAAGAGAATGACAAAATAAATAAAAAGGAAAGCATACAAAAATATGGACCAACAACACTGACAGAACTTTGTCTTGTAAATCAAGTATATGTCAGACTGAAAAAAAGTGTCTGGTGACACCAGGAGGGGATAAAAAGAACAGATGGAGCATATCAGGAACGTAACAAACTGCTCAGAAAAGTGAAGGAAATGTAAAAAAGGTTCCAACTTGTAAAAATGCTTGTCCCTGGGGTCAGTCGTCAGGAAAGAAACCAGTTGTCAAGTGGCTTAAATTAGCCCTGGGCTGTAGCTGTTCAGTACAGCCAAAGACTGCTCAGATCATGAGAATATGCTGCAGTATGTGCTGCAATGGATGTCCATGTTTGGAGCAAAAGAACTTGGCCATGATGAAGAGAAAAGGCAGCTGGAGAAATTACAGGAATGGATAGTTTACTAGCAAAGAGAAATCAAGATTATTTGGCAAACCCAGGAATTAGAATGCTCAAGCTCGGGAGCTCGCCTTAAGTACCAACAATTTATTCAGCAATTACTGACATAAAACCACAAATTGATGAGCATTATTGTGAAGTTAAAATACAGTGAACACAGGTAAAGGTGAAATCTACCTACAAAGTGTAAGAAGTGAAACATAAATACTACTTGATACTGCATTGTGTATGTGTTGTGTTATCTGCAGCACAGCTAAAGTATGCATGGAAATACTTCAGATGTTTGCACTGTATCAATGATGAACACATGCAAACAGAAGTACAGGTATCGAACAGGTCTCAAAACATCCTGTACCTGAAATCTGAAAGAAAGCCAGCATTGCAGCTGCATCTGCATCTCAATAAATTATTGTTCAAGTGATGCACTTGGGGCTGTAGTAACCACATGCCTCAAAAGAGGCTTTCATTAGCTTATTCAGGATTAGGTTAATAATCCCATAAAAGTCCTATTTTGAGGGACTGCACTGAAGAATAATTCTTCTGACAAATGTAACAGATAACGAAACACCAAACTGCCCTCCTACAAATTCAAGAAAACTAGCCCTGATGACCAGTTAATGTGGTGTACAGAGAAACTGCCCCTGCAACCTGAGCAGTCAGTGACTGAACAGATAAATTCTTGTCTGGAAAAGAGAAATATAAGTAAAGTCTCTATTCCAAAAATCTCCTTCCCTGTTTATAAGGTGTTAGAGAGAGAATATAAAACCACATTCCCACAGAAGCAATGGGTACTTTGTGGATCTCTCTGCAAGAATTCTTGTCTGACCACTGCCAGGGCACCTGGGACAAGAGCCCTGTGGGTCCCTCCCAGCTCAGAATATTCTGTGATTCCCTCAGGATTCTCATCAACTCTTTCAGCTTTGCAAAAAAGACTCACAGAGAGATCCATTCCTCTGGTAGCTGAACTGCAAGAACTGACTCAGGACAAAAAACCACTGAGAGGTGATGAATTTCTCATTCCCACTGAGAAATTTGAAAAATAGTATTTTTAATGTCAATAAAAATTATTTCCTCTATGTAGAAGAAACACGAAAATTATGCTTTTCAGGCAGACTGAGCACAACTAATGACTGCTCTAAAGCCCATGAAATCAGTGGTTTCTGGTGACTTCAGAATTGAATCTGACAGTATTTAGGAACTTTACATCTGCTCATGAAGAGTGGGAGGAAAATTATTCCCAGTGATCTGTCACATCAGACTATCAGAATGTCACGCTCTTGGTATCCCCCATGTCAAAAGAAATGGCTTTGTTTTGGTCATACTCAGAGATGATGAAAACGGTAAATGACTTCCCTAACCAGCAGATCAGTGGACAAAAAAAGTCCTAAAAAGACTTCTAACAGAATAATAAGAGAATTTAACTGGAAAACAGTGTTTTTTGACTTTTTGTTTCAGTTTTACAGGGGGGAACACACTACTGGCGTGAACTCTATTAGCAGCTTTCTTAACTCTTATGCTTCACTACTGCCTTTTTAACTGTGACAACGAAATTAATCTTGTTTCTCTCTGAGGGAAATTATTTAACAGAAATATTGTCATCTCAGACTAGTTCTTGCAGAAACAATAGTAGAATCTGAATTTTTTGTCTTTGTGAATACAGATTAAGAGACTGGTTTGCCCATTCAATCAATGTTCTAAATCTCACTGCTATGACAGACTGATAATCTTGTACATGTTACTGATTTAAGTATGTTTTATGTAGTTAAATTTAAATGTTTGACAATAGCAATAATCTATTACAGACAGAAGATAACACAGGTACTTGACCATTTAATAATTCTGTACTTTAACACTGAGGCACAGCAGTATAGAATATTATGATTATTTCTGCTCCTACAATAAATCATTATACAATGCAACAATCTACATATTATCCACAACTTAGTTAAAATCAAGAGACAACTCTCAGTTCCATAAAATTATGCATTTAAATAACACCTGCTACTTACACATACAATCAGACAAACATTTGTATCTATGAACAGCTACTCTGGATCAAATGAGCCCAACTGATCCTTTACATACAATTTCGTAGGCACAAAGGCCCCTGCACTTCAGGTAGTCTATCCCCGTTTTTAAAATTAAGTCACAAATCCCGTATGTAGTTATTAATAACACATCACCCTTCTGTGAGAAAATTCCATGCAACTAAAAAATGCCAAAACATTGAGAAAAAAATTTCTTACCTTAAATGAAATGTACAGTAATGTAATTATTGGTATAGAATACTTAATCACCTGTGTCTAAGAGAAATTTAAAAAAAATTGGTTATTTTGATGATACATTTAATAGACTTAATTTTTAATGTAATGATATCTGAAATATTTAACATGTAGCTGAATTTAGAGATTGAATTTTAAGACTATATTCAGATTTTGTTTTCAAGTAAAACCCTAATTACAGAGCCATCACAAAAGATGGATTTATATATTTAAATCTATTCCACAAAGTGGAAAACACTGCCATTCAATATAATTGACTGCAAAGGGCTTCTCAGACTGCTGGTGATTTCCTAATATGGAGGATTTTTAAAGTAAAATTGTGGTTATTTTTCATAGCCACATCTATGTTGCCATCTAGTGTATTCCAGTGGAATCGTTTAATATAGAAACCACTAGAAAGTCCATTTTACTTACTAAATCTATCCAAATGTCCAGCAGAGATTTAAGGTTTAAGAGACCTACAAAGAACACTCAGCTCGGGACATTGCCTTGGTTTAGCTGTGCACCAAAGCACAGGGGATGAAATGCGGGGAGTGCAGTGCTCACCCTCTGGGCTGTGTAGAGATGGAGACACTTCAGCGTCATTTTCCAAACCTCTGCGCTGCACAGGCCAAAGGATGCAAATACACACATGTGGGATGTCCAGAGGTACTTCATTCTGGAAGAACAGAAGCTTTTCATGATCATTTGGAGCTCTGCAGAGCTGCTTGGGGAAAGCAGTAAATGTCTAGAGAATCTCTGAACACAACTGTCTTGGACTTTCAGGCCTCTGAAACAACCGAGTACAGGACTGACACTGCACTTTGCTACGTGCTCTTGAGCACATCTCTGTTCCCAAACTTCCATTCTTTATGGCAGAATTTTGGGAAATGCCTCAGTCTACAAGTAGAAACACACCAGGGAGAGAAACAAGGTTCATGATCCTATCAGTTTGTGGTCAACATATAAAAATATATCACTCTTATAAAAATATACTCCATCATCTAAACAAGCCCTTAGTATAAATGAAAAATATACCTCATTGTGCTTAATGCCAGACATCCAAAAAGAACTGTGTGAACTAAGCTGTAGGCAGCATCAGGCTTCAGTGTTACTGTGTATTCTTCCATTTTCTCCTGTAACTGGACTTGATTTGCACCACTAATTGCAGAAACAAACACTGTTACATTTAGTTCTGTAACATATTTCATATAGTTATCTGCATTTTAAACAGCATTGAATTCTTCTGAGGCTAGAAACAACAACCATTGCTATGAGTCCACAATTTCCTATTGTATCTATGATATAATTTAGGCTGATGACACCAACTTGAAGCAGCATCAGGTATTTCTTTTCATGTGCACATTTCTGGAAATGCAATGGGTTTAAATGAGCTGGATCAGAATGAGATAAAATTGTTTACATCAAGGCAAGCGTGGTTTCTTGCTTGAAGCAGCTACTCCCATGTTCGGAGGGCCTTTGATGAGAGTAAAGAATTTAACTGTGCTTTGTGGGGTTGTGCTGGTCTATCTGGATGTTACTAAAGCCATAGAGTGGAAGCAGAGTTAAAGAAAATGAGCCCTGAAAGGAGTGGTTATGTCTCGAGGTGTCTGATCTTGTGAATATATATTTGGAGGGCCCTTCAGAAGAAAAAGAAGTTACTTCAATGTGTGGGGTTTTCCTGTTTTTCTCAGGGCGGGGGAAAAGTGAGATAAATGCATTAAAAATTAGGGACACATTTGGGATTACATTTAGGGTTGCAGAAAATAGGAGCTGCAGAATCTTTATTTTTAAAATTGACTGATGCAGTAAGTTTTTTAAGAGGCTGGTTAAATAGTACCAAAATGATTTACAGATGACTGACATTTGACAATTACTATTGTAATATGTAATTGTCATAACATAGTTTTGGAATGTCTTGGATACTCTCCCTCCCTCTTGCTCTCTCTCCCTTTTATCCGGTCTTCCCTAAAATCTTTGGTAATGGCACTGGTAAGGGACACTTTGTGAATTTTTTCTTCATCAAGTGTATCATCCCTTCCACCCTTTTGGTTGTACAAGTAAAATTGAGATGTCTATAATGTCTAAATTGAGACGTCTCCTGTTTTTAAAAATAGCAGTTCTGTCTGATTTTCTTCTGTGTTCTGCAGATACCTCAGAATCCCCCAGATTAGCTGTGGGAATGCTAGCAGTGATGCACAGTTACAGCTCCTGCTCCTGCACACACATCACAGAGCACAGCCCAGACTCACTCATTTCTGGGCATTTGGGGGTAATACCCAGGCAACCTGTGATTTGGAGTGCTTTGCACAGGGAAAATGGGATGAACTGAAGAAACCAACATTGTTTTCTATAAAGACATCCTTCCCCTGCTTTCCCCCATCCCCAAAGAACCCAACCAACATTGCACATATTGCAAAACTCAACAGCAAAGAGCGTGACTCAGTCTAGGGAAGGATGGTCCCTTGTTCGCATTTTTAGCCTCAGTAGGAAGTTTCTCATCCTGCCTGATTTCTCTATCATACACCCTACTCCCCAGCAGCTGTGCAGAGCAATCCTCTGTGTGCTGCTGTATTCACCTGCCAGTTCCTCAGCCAGCTGAAGAAAACTGATAAAAACGTGAATTATCTTAAACCTGTATTTACCTGAGGTTCCGAAAGGCAACGATTACAGCTGCTATTGCCAGAAGGAAGAGAACAAATCCGTAGACGTAAAAAAGTAATGTACTGGAGAGTCTTGAAAAAGTGTTTAAAGGTAGTAAACCAAAGGCTTCCTCACAAAGATACAGGTTAGCATCAAAATCTCTAGGGAAAAAAAAACCTTTGTCCATTATGTATTTCATAACTTGATATCAAAAAGGATCAAAGTTTCCCTTTTCCCCCAAGAAATTATAAAGTCACAGCTTTGCAGATTATTATAAGGACAAATATGACATAAACATAAGGCAAAACTGTGATTTATTACACGCATTTTAAATAAAAACAACCTGAAGGCTTCAATTAAAGAAGTCAAACAAAAAAGCAAAACTGGAGCTAAATCATACCTTGTGGCTCCAAATCCAAATTTTGCTTTCAGGAATTTGAATATATGCTCATCTGACTCAAGATTAAGAATTCTCTACGAAGTGGGGGAAGAGAAAGGAAATTATATTTTAAATATCAAAAATGTCACCCAGTAAACAGCTTTTTTAATCATTTAAATGAAACTGTAAAGCAACACAGGCTTACAAAGATGGGTGTTTTGCAATCAAAGAACCATTCAGTTTTAACTGCATTCATTGAAAAGAAAATTCAACAAAAAACTGCAAATTCTCAGCAGCATAGATCTACAACTGTTATTAAATTACCAATTATTTGCTGTTAATTTATGAAGTTTTCAAATCCATATATCAAAAAGATTAGCAAAATGATCTTTAATTTCTAAAATGCAGTTTCTGAGATGCAGAGAAATCTCACTGCAATTTTATTTAATGATATTCCTGTGAGTGGTTAACAAATAGCTTTTAACATAATACAACTTGTAACTTTCTATATTAAAAATTTATTTGCCTACCTTAATGAATTTATTTATTAGGAGAGTCAAGCACAAGACTAGTAGAACATGGAGGATAAGTTTCCCAAGCCTATTAAGCAAGCCACCCCTTTTTAGGTTTTTCTACAAAGAAGAAAATATTAGCATTTCAGATTTTTTTTTTATGTATGTGGAACAAAAGCATCACAGGCTATTTGAAACAGCTGATCTGCCAGTCCTGAGCAGCACTAAATTTGTATTAGGGTCATGTGAGCAAAAATGGATACAGAACCAAGTCCCCGGAATAAAGATCTATTTCTTGCACAAAAATGAAGGGACAACTTCATAAAAGCTTTGATCTGGCAGAATTTTGGAAGCAGCCCTGTAAATTTCTTTACTGTGGTCAGAGGCTGTCACCAATGCCACAGGCAGAAAAAAGAGAACTGTAACTACAGTAAAATCCCAATCTTTGAAAGAAACAATGGATTTCAGGAAGCTGAACTCAACAGGAGTCTAGGTGTTACAGACTATTTTGCTGGAGGCAGATCCATAAATTCAAGCCAGGTCCTGCTGAAACAGGTGTAAATCCATTAATTTAACTTTTTTCCAGGATCCAAACTGTAGCTTGCACAATCATTAATGTTAATAGCACTCACGGAATTCAGATGTCTGATGTGCTTGGTTAAGCTGCAGTTAGTGTAATGGAATTCATTATTTGATCAGGCAGTGTTTGGGTTGCTGTATGCTATAGTAATTCCTCTAATTAGTATTAGTACATGAAAATTATAATGCATATAAATTACTCATTTACACACACACACACTGTCATATATATATATAAATACTCTTTATTTAGTACTACAGAAATGTTTTGGTACCTACCTGGATTGCTCTTGCTATTAAGACAGAAACATTGAAACTTATAAGTAATGATCCAAGAATCATAGAATTGAAGAACTGCAGGACACAGACCAGCAGTAATCCAGAAATCTGAATGATATAGAGCCATGTAACCTGTAACAATAATGAGATTTTTATGTCTACAAAACTTTACAGTCACAGCTGCTTTTCTCTGAATATGTTTTATTTCAACATCAATTATTTTTGCAAAGAATGTATCATCTTGCAGTAAATCATTACATTTAAAACCATTACAATATCCTTTTTATATTTATATCCTGAACTACTTAGGTTAATATTTGATGCCCATTTTATACCTAAGGAAGCCTGATCCTCTAATCAAGCAGACAAGTTAAATAACTGCAGTGTGAGGAAAATATTAATATTGGGAAGATGTTTTTATTTCTTTAGTCCAAGAAGTGTTTCTGTAGCCTCTGTGATGTCATCATAACTGAAGAGTTATGGCTCTGTGCAGTTCAGCAATCAAACATCACTTGCCTTCTCAAACTCTTCAGTAATATTTTAGTATAATCCCTTTCAGGTTATACTAAACAATTATCAGTGCTCAGCTCAATGTAAACACTCAGCCCCAGCTGATTTTCTGACACAGTGGTACCGAAACATCCATTTCACCTCACACAAAGATCCTGAGTTCAGTCCTGTATTACAGCAGTAAATGAGTGCAGACTAAGCGTGGTGTGCTAACTCTGTTTTGGTATAACTCAGGATGAAGTGGGTAATTTGCTGACTTTTAGCTGACCAGCCACATTAAATGTTGAATTCAGCCTGCAGTTGCAGATAAAACGAAGAGCTCAGGAACTTAAGTAAGCCACCAGTTAATTTAATTTTCAGTTAAATTAATACAATCAGTAAAGTTCAAGTCTACTTCAAATTTAAAATGAATTTACATGAGTTACTTTTCATCCTACTGTAACCTTTTTTAAAGTTAGAACCTTTTTCAACCAGTGCAAGCTTTTACCATGCCTAAAATGATCTTGGTAGAATTTCACAACAACATTAATGTCAAAGACAGTGCTTTCATCTTCCACAGTACCTTTCTTGTAAGATTGACTGTCAGTGATCCCTGACCTCCTTAGTACGACTTGCTTTATTTTTTGGCTTATCCAGCTCAGCAGCACAGCAGGGGCAATGCTGTTATTTCCTGGCGAATGTCAATGCAGGCAAGACAACAGCTTCTCCCCAGCAGCCTGGTGTTCTGCATCCTCCTCCCTGGGGTACAGCTTGCCCCTGACTGGCAAACAAGGATGCACGAGGCTTGAGGCAAAATTCCTACCCTGCTATGGCTTCAGCTTACACAAAGATTTCTTGTGGTACTTTCTCCTGGCGGCTTCGAGAGGCCACGCTAAAGCTCTGGTAGCAGAGCTACTGCTAGGATGGTGTTTGGAAGTGTGAAATAATGTCTAACAAAAGTAGACAAAAATGAAATAGACATGAACTACATAAAGTGAAGTATCAGAAATGGTCTTGCTTAGATCATTTATTTTTACACTTGCAGGATATACACTGTGATTATTTCAAAGCACGAGGCACAGTGTATAATCTGTATTACTCTGGGCATCCAGGCCACTGGTTAGGAAAATATCTTCGAAACTGTTGGCTTTATGAAGGCAAAGAAACGAAAGTGGGTAATTTTCAGAGAGAAAGTTACCTTTGCTGTGGGAAGCATGTCCAAGCAGTCCAGTATGAATAATGCCAATGCTTGTATCAGCATCATAAACTGGTTAAATTGCCAAGTCAGGCTGAAGAGAAACGTTGCTATGAATACAGCCACAAGTGTGAGTCTCTGGAAGGAGGGAAAAAAGTTTTATTTAACTTTATAGTTTCCTTCATTAAAACACAAACAATCAAGCAAATAGAATCCCCAACAAATGCAACCTCAACCCACCCTAATTTGGTTTTATTTTAAAACACTGAGTTTTCTAACTGCAGTAACAGCTTGGAGGATAACAAACATTTTTTAGAGTTACGATTTCTTGACTTATGCCTGTGTTTTCTCAGTGCGAAAACAGTCAGATCTCAGTGTTTCAGCCCCCAGCTTAACAAGCAATAGATATCTTACAATGCTACAAATAACAGCTACTTGATCAAATAGAGGAATAGTAACTTAAGCAAAGAAACTGTATCACCCATTCGCTTTAACTCTTGCAGGTCAGGACAGTGTTCTGTTACTAATGTTACTGTTTCACACTTGTCAGAAATACTCACTTCTTGAACAGGCTGTAAGTGAGCTCTGAGCAGGTATGTGATGGCTGCTATCTGAACAGCAAAGAATGGCAGTGCCCAGTTCTCCCTCAAAGGAATGGTGAATTCCACCCTTGTGGTATCTACTCTGTACAAAACAAAGTGGTTCACAGATTTAAAATCAAGAAGACACTTGGTGACAGAGAGCTTGCAATGACAGGCTATTTTAACTATTGCACTATTTTAACTCCTTATTTATAAAAATGGAGGCTCTACCCTCCAGTTCCTTCAACACACCTGGCTCTGAAAAAAAATCGCTATGAAGATTCTGCAAGTTATCCACTGTTTCTGTATCTCAAATGATGTACTTCAGCTTCACTTACTGCAAATATAAATACACTATGGATTACATCTTACTAATGAAGCACAGCTTGGGTAATTTAGAAATGAAAAACAAACCCCGAACTAAAAGCACTCCCAAAATTCACCTTGTGGATTTTCACACCACAGGTCATTTTCATCTTTTGGTTTGCAAATGCACACACAAGAATATAAACAGAATATAATCTTCATTGTGATCCAAATGCCCTGAGTCTGAACACAGCTAAATTGCTTACGAGTTTCTGGTCATTTTTTGAAGCTTTTGAACATAAGAAGTATGCGATGGAGGAATTCCCCAAAGAATGATCATTTACAAAATCTGAATTAAAAGTTAAAAACAAAAAATAATTCTCTTTTTCCTGGTGTAGAGAAAATATTTGCTAAAAAGGCAAATACACAACATATCTGAGACATGCTTAGCTGGAGGAAAAAAGTGTCTAAATGGAGTTACTCAGCAGCCTCAGATGTACTTCATCTGGACAAAAAGTCTTTCTCCAAATCCATTCCATGCACTTATTCTGTTGCATAAAGGAGAACAAGCTCTCACTGTTCATAACTTATTGGAAAGATGGATAAATTTGCTACAAATATTCTGTAAATGGAAGAGATGACCCCAGGGAAGAAACGTGTGAAATAATGTAGATTGCACGTGGCTTTTAATTACTTTTATAAAGAACCATCTTGCCTCCATACACCTATAATTACTCTGTAGTGGATGTGCTTGCTGATAAATTCTTTTAGAACTGCTCATTAACATATCAAACATTTCTGGTAGAACCAAGACTGTACTTTTATTTTCTTGACTAATTTACAGGTAACAGCCTATGTCACCAGTCTTAGCTTCATGCCAGCAGCTTATTTCTGGCATAAAGCCAGTTCTTAGGTTTTTATCTCCAAACTGGTAATTCTTCAAGTGATAAAGCACTGGAACAGCTCAATTATCATCTTTTTTCGCTGAGGCTTAGTGCAGGAGATGTCTACAGGAGTAAGGGGAGAGAGAAGCTGAACTCCTGATGAGCTGAGGTTGTGGAAGGAGCCCTGGAGGCTGGGTGGGGGCAGTGGGGAGACATCTGAAGGGCTTTCATGCAGATGTCTTTAACACCTACGGGATCCTAGGCTGGAGAGGACAGGGTACACCACCTGCAGCTCCAGACACATCTGAGAGATGGAGTCCACTTTCAGTGACCAATTTAAGACAAAATTTTCTATTCAAACTTCAGAAACCTTTAAAACCTTAAAGTCTGCTACGTCAACTCATTTCTGATTATTTTCTAATTATTTTCCGTTATTTAAACATTTTTTTCCATTTTCTGGCTAACTGGAGAGAAGCCTTATAGTTTCATGTTTTGTCCAATTAATCATGCAGTTAAAGGTTTAATGCCTTACCTTTGAAACTAGGTACAATTTTAGGAAGATTGAATGTTTAATTTCACTTACCTGTTTGTAATATACCAGCAAGCTGCCAACAACCCTGAAAGCCATGTTCCACTAAGAAGCCAGCTTGTTACATACAGAGCAATGACATAAACTGCCTGAAGTCCAAACAAAGTGTAGATATAAAAATAAACAGGCTCTAGGTATTGCTGTAAAACACAAGAATACTGATGTTGACATTTAAACACTCATGGGGGGGATTATACTTAGTATGAATTAGGTTTTGCTTTTACAACTTAAAAAGGTATCAGGAATATTTCTAATTAGAAAATATCTACAAAGGGGAGCTATGATTCACTGCGCAATCTTCATAATGCACTTACAATCTAAAGCCATAAATAGATGCCTACCTGAATTGGAAGAATCCTATACAGAATGCTGAGAAACACCTCCTGGTAAACATTCATTCTTTCAAGTATGTTAATTGTCCTCACAGATTCAGTTTTATTGTCATATACTAAACCATGTAAACCTTAATGATAAAGAGAAATTGAAATAGGAGATTGTCATTTTCCCCCTCCATCTTCATTTGAACAGTGAATAACTTTTTCAAAGGTATTTTAGGATCCCTCATCAGAAACTGCAAACTTTGAGTCAACGATTCAGAACACATTACCTCTGAATCAACATGACCTTCTGAGGTCTTCAGCTTCCCTGCTTCAAATGTGACTCACAGTGCTAATTCAAGTACTATATATTTAGTAGTGTATAAAACATTTATTTTTATACTGCCATCCCCAGCACAGAATCTGTGGTACATTCTAGATCCTGAAAATTGTTCTTGGCACTACTTTGATCACAGGTGAAGTTGATATTGAAAAATGTGTAGTATAAGCAAAATTGCTAGGGAGCAACAGCTAAATATCTAGAAAGCATGAGACTGTCACAGAAAGCCCCATCACTGTATATGATTTCCTTGGAAGCTGCTCCTTGTGTCACTTACTGTCCAGGAATACAGCAAAAAACATTGCCCCTTCCCACAAATAGCTCACAGTTCAAATTAAACAAGAGAAGGATAAAAATGGAAGTAATAAACTGAATAAACCAGCAAGATGAAACCTTAACAGATATGAAAGTTGTCCCTCAAAGTGATTGCCTTCATCAGCACGTGAAGGTGTGGCACAGAAACCAATGCATCACTGTGAAATTTATTATGTCCATAACTTAGTGGCTCCCTGGCATAGGAACAGAATAAATCTGTCTCCAGTACAAGTGTTACACTATCTTTCATAGTTATGGTATGCCTTATTCTCAATTATATTTGAAAAAAAAACCCCAACTAAATCTAAAAATAGTCAGCTGGCAAAACTTACTTTACAGTTTACAATACCTTGCTGTATGGAAGCAGCCTGAATCATCTGTTTGTAGTAGGAATAATAAAGTCCACACTCGGTTCGGAATGAAATTTCTCTTTCGACCTCCTGCAAGTGAAGTTCAATAGTAAATTCACACAAAAATCATCATCATCATCGTACCAAAAGCCACACACTTAGCAAAATGAGAATGCTGGATTTTGAACAAGCTCTTGTTTCAAATTCCTCACTCCTGAAGAGTTTTCCACTACCAAAAAGTGGTTGATTCTTAAATGCTCATAAAGAAAAAAAAAAAAAAAGGAATGCTAACATTTGGAATCTTTTAAGGGGGAGAGAGGAGTCACAGAGGGGGATCTAATTAGCAAAAATGCATTCAAACATGATTAATTTGTAATCCTGGCACCAGCTGTATTCAACCAAATGCTATACTTTATGAGACAAACACTAGTGAGTTTTACATCTGTTTCATGCTAAGATAACATCTGTTTTATTCACTCCAAATACTTTTCCAGTTCTAGAGCAATTTATACTTTTCCTAGCATTCCATGTCAATAAAAACATACAGACTTATGGGTAAACATTGTAAGAACACATGCTTATCTGTCTGTATATTCACTTTGTGAGGTTGTACCAAAGACGTTATCACTGTTCCAAGGGAAAAAAAACAACACTGACCTCTGGGATACACAGGGCTGCATATTATTTCCATTTATGCAATTGTATCCTAATAATATTAGGCATTCACAACCAAACACAAAGGACTTCCTCTCAAGGGCAGTGCAAAATTCTAGAGCTTAGGATTCCTCAAAGTCCTTAAGCAAGTCCTTCAAAATGCTGAGCAAGCAGCCAAAGTCTGAGTTGAGTTTTTCTATAAATAATGAGCATAAATAAAGCTCAAATTACTTTTCTTTTTTTGACACAGCTAGAACAAAACATGTGTAATTGAAACTATTTATTCATTTTTCAATTTAAGACCAGGAAGATTTGAAAATTTTCTCAAGTGTGCAAGTGGAAGGTCAGCACGGACAGCTGCTGCCAGTGCTCCCAGCTGAGAACAAGCCTTCAGCAATGTATTTAATCCTTGGACAGCTCCCCTGGCTGGGCAGCCTCAAGCCCATCTGTTTGAATGGCACATTCCAGACCAGACTTCTGGTCCAGAGCAGAAGTACCCGGAACACCTCAGCAGGCCCTTCTGTGGAAGAGTGCTACCAAAGTCCTGCGCTGCCCTCCTCCCCTTCATGCTGAGCTTTCACTCTGCACAGTTCTCATCACCTGTTTCCCCGCTCTTCACAAAATCATTGAACGTTTGGGTTGGAAGGGATCATAGAGATAATCTTATTCCACCCCTGCCATGGCAGGGACACCTTCCACCATCCCAGGGTGCTCCAAGCCCCATCCAACCTGGCCTTGGACACTTCCAGGGATCCAGGGGCAGCCACAGCTTCTCTGGGCAATAATCTTTGTTTTGTACTCAAAATGTTAAAAGGGAAAATATGAGCACTTCACAGACTAAATCCTGGCATTCTTATCCTGAAAGGCTTACAATCTTATATTTTCATTTCTGACTTCTTGCAAGCAGCACTTTTATTAAAGGAAAAATCAGTAACAGGATCTAAATGCTTTCTCAGAAGGGGTGAAGAATAAAGAATGCTCTGAAGTTTACCTGTTTTCTTACAGTATTAGTTTGCTATGTAGCCTCGGCTCATTCCTGTTCAAAGTTTCTTCCAAATTTGCAGTTGAACAAGCAATGCAACAGCTGACAGGAGAGGTGCCCCCCCATTTTGTTATTTTCATAGCAGATTCTGTTCCTAAAAGATGCTACACTGGAGGGGCAGTCACTAAACTGCTATTGAAACTCACTGAAAATAGACGAGCCATTTCAGATGTGTTATGCCAGAACATTTACAGAAAACTGAGAAAGGATTTTTGGATAAGAAATCTGTTTTGACTTTCACCATCACAAACAGAAATGTTTCTTGATTTAATGTATATGAGAAGGGATTCCAACTTTTTTCTTCAAAATTATTTGATCAAGGTGATTATAACCTGTGATCCCTGCTGGAAGGGGACACAAACACAGCTGCTGACTAGGTGACATGGTATGCTGAATCTTTTCTGTTTTGGGGTGTTTTTTTTGGTAATTCTTTCAGGAAGTCTTGAAATACAAAAAAAAAAGGGAGCAATTGGGTACCTCCTTCATTGCATAAACCACTCTTCAAGATGTGCATTTTCAGTTTTTCTGGTAAGGGAACAACTGTACATCTTTCTCCTGTGACCATGGCAAATTGATAATAGCAGGCACATTTACCAGCAAACAAGAACAAGACACACACAGAGCAGCAGCTGAAATCAATGCACTGTTGAAAGCCATATTCAAAATACAGCAAAACAGTTTAACAACGACCAAACAGTTTTTCTAGTTGGGTGAACCATTGCTGGAAGACACCCAAAACCGAATTGGCTTTCAATGAATTGCAGTTGAAATTACAGAGGCAATCACTGCAAGTGTGTGCAAGTGCTGACTCCAATTATTCAGGTGTTAGGAATAATGACTTTGCATCATGAACTCTTTTTACTTCAACACAGTACAACTGCATAATTTTTAAATATGCAGTTGTGGTGTTCATGTTTCAGTAGAGTCTTCAGAACAAAAATTTCACCTTTTGCACCTAAAAGATGCAGGTACAAACATCTGCCTGGTAAAAAAGTGTCAGAAAAACACTGCAGACCTTCTTCTCTTGCTGTACAAATAGAAGACTCCCTTCATGTAAAAGAGGACAAAACAGGTCTCCTGTTACATCTCTGTATTAATTTACTTGCTACACAGACCCTTCTGGGCATGAATTCTTATCATCCGACCAATTGTAGCTTTTTTGATGAAAGGAATAAAGTTCAGGGGAATAATACACTGTTATATAATTTTTGTATCAGATTTCAGTATCATAAATCCTCAAATCTGCCCCATTTACAGCCACTTCAGAGTGACTGAAGTCAGTAGTTTAAAATATACTGAAATAGAACTGATTCAGAATTTATTTTCTTTCCTATGTTGCAGAGCAGCAGTGATGCACTGCTATGTTTCACAGGCATGGGGCTAATAAAACATTCGATGTGCATTTGTAGTGCATCCCTTTATTCCATATGTTAACATTTAATGAAAATATAATGAAATGAAATCACCTCTGCATTTCACTAAGCAAGGCATGCAGTAACTGTGGGGGAAGGATCAGACTACAGTTCTCTCTTCTGAGAATCTGGGCAGGGGTATGAACTAAAATAAAACTTACTGTTTTCGAACTTTTTGAAAGTTCAGTTAATACATGCAAAAATATATATTTTGGCCAAACTATAAAAGGTTAAGAGAAAAAAGCAAATTTTCCACTTATTTTCGAGGGTCTTGTCTTTCTCAGCACATAGTATGTGCTGTAATGGCAAGATGAGGCAACTCAGAAGTGCTGGAAAACATGCAAGTACCCCTAGAGACCACCCTGCACACAGGCACAGACATCTGTGGATGGCTGTACAGACATTGGCATGAACCTTCCTGCCTCAGCTCTGCAGGACATTTCAGACTCTTCACACGCAGTCCTCTCTTCCCATCCCACTCCTAAAGCAGAATTGTGTTTAAAATCAGCACTGCAGACACATGCACTCTCTGGTGGAGATCACATCCCCCTGAAGGAGGGACACTGAGACCAGAGAGCATCTGCAGCTCTTTCTCCTTCAACCTGCTGCTAGATGAATTTAATGCTTTTTAGAATCTTTCCATCAAATTGGCTGAAATCGCTCTTGTTCCAGTGGTATGAGCTATCAGTCCCCTCCATGGGATGAAATAAGAGCTACTGAGACAACAGAATTCAGACTACAAACAACTAGAGAGGTTTACTTCAGTTTTGACATCTAGTGGCATTCCAGTGTACTTAAAATGAAAACAATAATTACCAAAGAAAATGAGCATTTCATCTGCTGAGGGGACAACTTAACGACAGCTACAGAACTGCTTATCTCAGTGAACCCTGTGCTCCTCTGGGTCAGTCTGACACAATAAAAAAACCTGTATCCATTATGTTCATACACTGCCACAAGCCCGTGCCTGCTTGTACCTCAAAATATACAACACCTGGAAATTATTCACCGCTTGCTTTTGGAAGGAAAAGGCAAACCCAAGGTGTACCTTCAATACATCGTGTACAATCTCTCTATACAATCAGGGAAGGCAAGGGTGGCTACAGCACAGCATTGTATGTAAAATACACCAGCAGTTGTTTCAGTAAATGCAAATGATTTGTATTAGGGGAATATAAATGTTTCTGGGACACAAAAAGTGTGTAGCACAGAAAAGACATTGCAAGGCAAGTATTCCAGTTAAATATATGTACTCTCTGAACAACACAATACACAGACCTAGCAGAATGAATTTTAGGCATTTGAAAGGGAAATGACTCACCTGTTCTTTTCTCTGGTTAAATTTAGCTGTGGGTACAGCTACATTATTTTCTCTGCAGTGATTCTAGGAAAAAACTAGTCAGTCCTGGGGCTTGGGCATGGTTGGGTTTACATTAGTGAATGGCTGAAATATGTTTTTAGGTTTGCCCATTTAGGATGACATTATATAAAATTAGTATTGAATACTAAGAGCCTGTCCCTAAATTGTATTACAATATCACAGTATAAATACAATTGAACAACAGTGTGTTGGGATTATGCACATTGTTTAACTGTTGTTTTTTATTTTAATTTTATATTGCTTTTATATTGGATAAAAATAAGATGATTATAGAAAAACATACAGTAAAATGTTGCAATTCTATTGTAGATAAAGATCAATTTTTGGAAGAACCATAGCTACAACTCAGACAGGAGCTCTCTAGCAATATTTTTAGAGAAAAAATTGGGGACAGGTATTTATAGAACTGATGAAGTACAGTGGGAAGCGAGGCATAGCTTTCTCTAAATTGACTTTTTAAAAATGAAATATTCTCGTTTAGAGCAGGTTACAAGACAAATACATAAAAAAATGAAATTTCAACTAATGCTCACATTAATGCTCCACAAAAGCACAGGTGGAACTAGGAAAATGTTTGTTACCTTGATATTGGAAAACCACAGGTCATTTTCATGCAGTGTAGCCACATAAACAGAAGTAAGAAGTCCAAGAGAGATGGCAACAATTCCACCAACAGTTACTGAGAGTACGTTCCACAGCTTTCCACCTGTAGGATCTTGGAAGAAAAATATTTCAGTCTGTAACTGTGAAACACGTAATTGAACCTATGGGAATTTTGGAAAGCCATTTCTGCATGGCCTATGCTAGTACAGTTTACATTCTGCAGGTAACAGGACACCTGGTTTTAACACATTTTAATGGAGATGTGGTTTTTTATTTTCTCATGTAGGAAAATCAGAGTATTTTATTTACATACAAAAGGAAATAAAGTGTGCCTTAACTGGTATACTTTAAATTTAAGAACACCACAATTCTATACAAGTTTATCTAAATGTCATAACTAATTTGTAAATCTGATTTGGAGTATCTTCCAGAACTTCTTAGATTCAGGCAATATCATAAAGTAAGAAATTTGCATCTCCTTCACAGGTGTAAAAATGGCTGCCTCTTTTGGGGGGTTTGCTTGGTTTTTGTAAAAAACAACAGTGAGGGCTCAGCAGCCTCAGTGAACACCCACAAAGAGCCTGAGCAGCAGCCAAAGCAGCCTTTGATAAGGGTGCCAGGCTCTGAATTGCAGATGGGCTCCTGCTGACAGCAGGATAGGGGTGGGCTGACAGCAAAGGAAGGATGTGTTCTGGGTACCTCCAGCCCTCCACACTCACATTCCTGGGGGGTCTGCTTGTTTTTATAATGCTGGTGTAAGGTTTAATATGGATTAGTGATCTGGAATTGTATCTTTGCAATGGCTATTTTGTACTGTGTGTGACGTCTGCTTAAGGGTTCCACCCATGCAATTCCATGGAACTGAGGGCTGGGCTGCAGAACTATGCCCACTTCCCCTTTTTGTACACAGCCTAAGTGTATTTGTACATAAACAACGTCACTTTCCTTTCATCGGCCCAAATGCAGAGAAACATTTAGATTTTAGATCAAAACATCCCTTAAAATCAGTTAATCTAAAAGTCCCCCAAAAAACAATGAACTTTGTCACCTCTAAAGCTACATTTCCATACAAAAGCAGTGTCAGAATTTCAGTACTTACACAGATCCTGGAATTAAGACACTTATTGTCTCTCTTTTAAATTTACCTAACTAGTGTCATATAAATTAAAAAGCAAAAGTTTGCAGTGAAATTCAGATTTTATATGCAACCTGTCTATGTTTAAGTACATTTCATCAGTTGTCTTCAAATCCTTTTATGTTACCAATGACTTGGAGTAGGATTCTTTCAAGAACTTTAGATGGCTACGTACCATCTGATAGTGTGTCACTGACAATAATTTGAAAATATTCTTCTCAGCAGTTCAAATTAAGATTTTAAAACAGAGATAAGATTGACATGCAGCAATCTGCATGAGACCCTGTCTCATCCAATTAATTTTGGTGCTATACAAGTATGGAAATGCATTTGGCACATACCTAGTTCTGACCTGTGCTTAGGTCAGATCAAAAGCTAAGCACTACTAAAAAGCCATAATGTCACTTTTCTTTCCATTACCCACCAGACGGAACTTTCCCATCAGGCTTCACATTTGTCTCCTCTGAAGGTTGATCTTCAGCTGCTTCTGTGCCTTTTCCAACCCTTCTCTGTCTTATGGTTGTCATGATGTCAGTCACTTTAATTCATTATTCTTCAGCCTGACTCCTGAAGGGACACACACAAGCAATGCATCTTCCCACCTAAACAGTCACTGGATACTGTATGAAATATGTGAAAATAAAACCACATCTTACTGACATGGCAGACTTTGACTTATAAAACTCTATTGTACCTGAAGTCTATCTTACCAAATGCAAGGTTTTTATTTAAATCTGTACCACTCAGAGAGCAAATGAAAGTATACAAAATATTATCTTAAATTTATAAAGACTTACGTTCACCATTTTACACACTCTTGAACAGGTTTTCAGAACGATTATTTTGACTGTCCTCATTTTTTTAGCCCTTGACTCAAAATCCACACCAGGCTCACCTTTTTAAAAAGTCTAAGCCCTCCAAAGAAAAATTAGTCTTTTCAGTGTATTTTAGCTAGGTGCCTAAAATACGAAGCAGGTCATTTAAATGCTGGATTTCAGGAAATGCCAAAAAAGGGGGTCCCAAAGATGTAAAACTGATGCTAGAGAACACGTGTTATAAAAAACTAGAGACAGCATTAAAAGAATGCTTGGTGTTTTACAGAGCACAGGATTTGAGACCATCACAAGACAAAAAGCTCAGGCGGGCACTGCCCCGTGCACTGCCAGGTGCTCTCGGCGCTCGGTCGGTTCCCAGACCGCTCTCTGATCCGCCGGGCAGCCGCTGCCACCCCGGCCCAGGGCAAAGCCGCTCCGAGCCCGCGAGCAACAGCTGCGACCGCTGCAGGAACGCGCCGCAGCCGCACAACTTTGTTTAAAGCTTCTGCAGCGGATCAGCCTCGCCTCCTCCTCACACACCTGGGCAGACACACGGGGAACTCCGCGAGCGTGGCAGAGCCGGTGTGGAGCACACCTGACGGAAAATTAACAAAGGCAAGCCGCTCATCCCCACCCCGCTCGCCGTGCGCGGTGCCGGCGCTGCCCGCTCGCCGCTGCCGCAGGGCTCGGCTCCGCCGGGGCGGGCGGGTCCCAGCGCGGC